>LUCH01003181.1:9534-70806 GCA_013368495.1 Paragonimus heterotremus | reverse complement strand
ATACCGACCACAGGTCACGTGGTCAATATCGCATCTTCGTTCGGGGTTTTGGTGACTGCTCGCAGTTCACAAATTCTCAAGTATGGCGAAGTGTCGTTGATGAGCCATTGGTGGCTGGTTCTATGTGCCCAACACAACTGACTGTCATTCTTTGTTTGCCGTGGATTTAACCGTGAATACCTCTGACGACGCAGCCCTATTTGTAGTTTTAACAGTTCCATTTGTTTTGTTGGTTTTCTTTTCATACTAGTCACACGTTTACACTTGATGAGATTGTGCGAAGTGAAGTCGTACTGTAATTTGGGTTTCCTGACTATTCCATTCAAGTGGCTAAAACAAATCAAGTCTTGCAATTGAGCCTATAAATGTTATTTGCAAAAGAGCGAGTAGTAAAACAGAGGACACTTTGCGCACGGTGGTTTTTTCCATATCTCATGTGTTATCACAGCACTATTTATAAAATTAATGTATCCGGTGGTCCATGGTCATTTGAGCGGCCTGCTTACGACTTCCGTATGAGTGTTCTTTTGAACTAACTCTTGTATTTACAGCAGCTCGCACAGTTTAGCTCATGCGTCCGAGGCGAGTGGCAGGCATAAACAGCGGAACTTTGGCGCTTACCCAACTGTTCAGACTGTTTTCTTAGGCAGACTTCTGAAATCGTTCACCAGTCTTCGCGGATCTCGCTATCTGGCAAGTATGCGTGAAAATAAAGTTAAACACCGTGAGCCTGACACTTGAGATCAGAAAGATGAAAGTTAGAAGTTAGAAGTGTGGATGATGCAATAAAAGCGAGACAGCATGAATGAAGGTTTTGTCAGACGGACGAGCAACAAACATAACGAGAGTTAGATTATGTGATCAAATTGTTTGTGAAACGTGCATATGTATGTATGTATATATACTGACTTTTCGAATCAGTGGGAAAAAATGGATGGAAAACTGATGAGTAAAAACGTAGAAACAACACGTGCGCTTTTAAGAAGTGAAACCATCATCACTGAACGAGGGATTTATAAATCTGTTTCTGTATGCACTGAACATACTTCACCGGATGAATAGCATTAAGCTCGTCAGATGCATCGAGGCAGACTAGTTGAGGTATGTAACCCACTCTTATGAATGACGCCAATCTTTGCAAGAAACTTTCATTAGTCGTTTCCAGTTTTAATTAGGCAGACAATTAGATTGCTGTCATACGGACCAACAATTCTTGTGAGTAAATACCAAGTAGCGCTGATCACTCGGCCAAATAGCATATCGGGATTACCTGTATTTTCAAATGTACATACACCGATCATACTTCAGGGCAGGTAGAGACATGGATAGTGAAACCCACACTGAAATGACCATGCATCTCTGAGGCCACCATCGCAAAAAACATGCCAGTAAGAAGCGCCTGTACAAATGAGGTCATAGTGTCAGTAGTATTGATGCCTTTCGCCAAACCTATCAAAAATTATTCAAGGTCGGGTATCGGCTGAGGTTGCTGCTATTCGCTGTGTATGTGTAAAACTCGGAATCATGGACCTTGAACAGCCCTAGAAATCGTACTCGAATTGAAACCTCTCACGCAAGTAATAAAGAGACGGCCTCGTACTGGTTGCAGTAAGCAGTTCTTTTTCACGAGACAAAAAGCCGAATTAATGGATGCACAACAGTATGAAAGAACTCACACTTTGTCATTGACTGGTCCTTTTGGAGCACACAAAGGCACAAACTGCAAGTTAATTGGTGCGATACAAAGCGAAAAAATTAGCGAATAACGGAAGGCGTAACAGTCAGATTGTTCGTCCAATCCTGATGTAGTACCTTTGACGCGATATTTGGATTGGCCCCGTGTTAGATCTATTTTGTCAGGGTTCGGATGAGCGGTGAATCGAGTAGATTTTCACCACAATAAAGTAGGTTCAGTGCACACAAAACTAGATGGTCACAGATCCCTCTGTTAAGTGTTGGTTTTGCTTTATTTGTACAACGTACAACTCGTACAACTTGTTTCACGTATACCGTATGTCATAAGTCTCTAATGACTGAGTATATATTAACATTTGTGGGTGAACAGGTGAAAGCTTGTTTCTTAAAACCAACTAGCTTAACGACATCAGACGGACTAACTGCTTAACATTATGACCATCTAACTTTCAACGAAATAGAAAGAATTCGTTCTCATAAAGATATGGGAAAATGAACTACTTCTGATTCACAGTTTATTACAGTGTTATTACCGACATAATCACCGTAAATTCAGAAACACTGAACGCACTAATTAGTCTCAACTGCTACTGAAGAGCTATGAAATTGGTTTATCAACACTGGGTTGTGGGGTCTCTTATTGTCAAAACATGTATACATCTTATCTGATCAACTGACATCACCATCATTTACGTCCAGCAGGCATGAGGTGCTTGCCACCCTGTGTAACTTGCAGTTACGGTAATACTAAGTATCTTTAAAAAACCAAAACTCACAGTTTTCGTGTTTGGGTTTCTTCCAACCTTGTAGAACACAATTTTTCATGACTCATGAATACATTGAACTAGTCCTAAGGATCAATACGATGGCCTGTTACAAGATATACCCTAGAAATTGAGCAATAAGTTTCCCGAAATTCTGTAACCAGTTGGTCGTCCGCACCATGAAACTAACATTTGTGAACATGGAAACTAAGCTTTTCAAAATAACTCCAACTATTGCATCTGGCATATCATTCACGATGACAAAGTGCACGAAAAGTATTCTGCATGCCTGAACAGTGATTGGATTAGGATGGTTTCGAGCTTGATTGTTAATAACTATACCAATTCCAATCACTCTGTTTGTGAAAAAGCATACTAATAAATCTCAAAGCATACTTTTTTATTTAACAGACTTCACATTGGACTTCAGTTGTACTCAAAACCACCGACAATAACAGCGTATCGAACCGCAAAACCTTCTGCCAGCTAACTTACGAAGCCACGTCGGAAGCTCTAGAAATTCACCTCTGGACTTAGCTACTCATGCGAATTCTGAATCCTGTAGATTACACCAAACAATCCAGTGGATTGACTGCCCAGGCAGGATTATTCAAACATTTGTGATGGGTAACGGATGCAAATTTCGGGCCGCTGCGGCCATATCCAGTATAAGCTGGCGATCTTAGATGAATCGTGATCATGGGTACAAACAAGGTGAAGGCAACCTGTATTTCAAATAGCCAAATTTTTCTCATTAGCCCGATTGGCTGAATACATCGGCTATATCAGCAACGCTTTCCACCATCCAACAAACATGAGGATGTTCTGTAAAGGAAAGCTTGCACCATCTAAGTGGGGATAAACAACACGTTTGTTGTACAACCTTACTACCTGACAATCCAATTGCACATTCAACCCATGACCCAGCTCATGATTCGTGGTCTACAATAAGCTGTGAATTCGGACCACTGCGAACCGAAACTTCTAGACGATAGACCACAAAAATTTGCAAACGGGAAGAAAGTAAGTATAACAGGAATTCAAATGCTTTAGACAAAATGAGGGCTGTACATTAATTTTCGAGGCAGATACCCAATAAAATATTGGTAGCTATTGCTGTTCTTCGAAGAATTCAGGAAAGTGTCCAAGTTAATACTGTTTTCACTATATATGTAAGTTATGGTGGCGTGTAAAGTAAGGTGTGAGACCCACGTTCCAGAAGTGTTACAGATGAACTGAAATTCTCAAGTATACAATACTGGACCAGGCAATTAAAAATCCTGAGCAGCCTAGCCACCGAGTATGTCAGGACTGCTTCCGGTTGAACACTCCTACTTGATTGCAACCTTTGCAATCATAATCACATTCTGGCAAGCCTCTTCTGAAAAGAAACACTAGAATCAAGCTTCGCTCTCATTTGAGCTCGTCAGCAGTGCATATCCTTGCCATGGCTGAGGTAAGAACTCCAGCCACACTTCTATGAGGCAACCGTGTTGACCGCCGCGCCACTGACCTCACATTAGGAATGACTGAATCATCATATGGGAAGGCTCAACCATCTTCGCCTGTGAGTAATGATCAGACTAATCGATCGCCTCGACATGAGACACAGTTACTCCGTGTCGATTCCAATCGATAATCTCGTGATTTGGACTTCATCAGTAGGTGGAAATCTTCAACCTCATTAAACCTGTCAGGTGATATTTTAGCATGTAGGGACGCTGTTTAACACAATTAGCACTCTAATAAAAGTGATGCAAATCTTCTCCATGAAGTTAGTGAATCGAAATTTGTAAAAGAGATTACATGTACTTCAGTATTATCATGTTCTCACCACCATGCAACGAAGTCAAAGTAAACTAAAGAAGTGATTTGTGCTGTTTGGACCGGAGAAATTGTAAGGGATAAAACCCGACAGGTTGTAGTGACGGTCTGTTGTGCCCCATAATGCTCACCTCCAGTTCAAATTTTTAACGATTTTCATCCCCTTTTCGTGAAATTAGTTTGAACGAGGTTGCAATGTTCAGTCTATCGTTATACAAATCGAAGCATCTCTTCTCTTAAATAAAATTTTCCGAAATTTTGTTTGGGATAATCGGATTATTTATTATTATCCATACGTGACTGTCTTCATCAGGAGTCCACGGCAGAACTTTATCTGGAAGGCAATGGTGAACAAGGTATTCCTGATGTTTTCCCATGGCGATTAGTCCGATGGAAGAGCTGATGTCTCAGCCTGTTTTATTAAATGAAGATGAGTATGATGCTGGTGGGCTGCAGTTTTCTAGGCACAAAAAAACGCCAAAAACGACCCGGTGTTGGGTGACCAGTGGGTCCACCATTATTCTGAAGCACATGAAATTTATTCATCCAAAACATATTAGCTTACATTCAAAACCTTACCAATGGCACTATCGGTCTATAAAGTCAGGAGCACTTTCCTGCTGACCGCTAACATTAAAAATGTATTAGAGTTAATCGTTTCAGTCAGTCAATTGATTAAAACCCAAAGCATTAATGTTGCTTGATGAATCGAATCATGGAAGACAACAGACATGCAAGTATGCATACATGCAAAGTAAAAAGTTGTTATTCAGCAAAAATGAGGCCAAGAAACTCAGTTTAAACGTCAAAGCGTACGTGTTTACGTTGCTTCTACGAGGTGATCTGGGATTAATTTATAACCACCTCAGCAAAGCTGGTAGTAGGCAATCACGAAAACGATGATTCCAGATTTGAATTATGTGCCAAAAAATTGAAAGAAATGATAGGATGAGTGCAATGACAAATAACTAGCACGAGTGAATGATTGAGAAATTATGGATACATTTACTCTGTTGTATGTTGTTTCCCGACCATAGCGTTTGTCTGAATATTAACAATGAAGCATATTTGGTGCCTCTAACGCTAAGACTTCGTCCAGAGCTGTGTTGTTTCACTGGAATTTGCCTTAGCCCGATGTTGTTTGTTGATCTTTTGAGTAAAGACTAGATGGATGGCGAAATATAGCAAAGCTCGATATTCATATTTATCATTTTGAGCTTCTATATTTTTCATTTTTAAGACAACGAAAACCGCTCGTTATTGCATATTTTTACTTATACACTATCAACGACTATATCAGCTAGGGTCAGCTGTTCTATCTAAAGTACATCATATCGTATCAGTAAAATTTAATCAGTGTAAGTTGAAATTTCGCACTTCAAACTGTATTTAACAGAAGTTTGGAACATCAAAGTCTGTTACATTGATGTAAATTGTCAAGGTACATTCGCGCGTAGCTGGCCGTGTCATCTCTTAAACCTGCTTCTCACATCCTTCAGTCCAAAAATGTGAGTAACCTATTCAATAAACTTTAACAACGGAAATCGATCATGTAGAATTGTTCCGACTGTCATTTACGGGTTGAACAATGTTTAAACAGTGGTACTTGTGATTCCCGTCATTTACTGTGTTCTGTACTGAATTATCTGAAACTCAAAAACGTAGGATGTATTTCACTCGAAGATTCTCATTTGAACTTTCGATGAACTGGGTCAGGTCCAAAATGTGAAGAAAAAAGTATGAAGAAAGCTGCCAACGAATGCTGCTTGTGATAAAATTCAGCTTCAAGTGAACAGTTTTCAGATAGATGGCAGTTAATCGATCGTTATACATCAGCTGATTTTATTCAGTGAGTATACAAAGATGAATCGTTTTATAGTTATAGTTCATTCATGGTCAGGTAAATTTGAGGGGTCATAAACAGGTGTGGCCGTCAATCCATTGACTTTAAACTACAGTAGTTTGAACTAGACGTCACGTACAGCATTCTTACTTCAATAGAGTCTTGGAAGCATCTGTAAGAGTTCTACTAAATACTCCCTGATTCTCAAGCACCGCTAATTTACACAGATTATTTATTAAGTTCGCTTCAAAGAATAGGCCGCGGAGTGAAAATGTACCGTTTATTGACCACCTAAGCTGCGTCAATGAGCATATATTAGTAGCTGATATACCATGGAGAAACGAATAAAAACTACTTTGTTTTGTTGTTGGTTTTTAAGTGGGTTTTTATAATTCTTTCCATTTTTGGCACATTTAACTTCGATCCTACACACGTGAACGAAAACCGTCCGATTTTAAGATCAGAGTTGCTTATTCAAACCTGGCCGGCTGAACATCAGTGTTTGCGGTTTATGCTGGAGCTGTTGCCGCCGTATGAACACAGTTAAACAAACATCCCAAACCGTTTAATACTCATTAGAAATCAGGTTCAAATGTTTGATACATCCAGATACTTTGAAAAATTTTCCAATGTCTTCACATTATAAAAGCAAAGTTTCATCTGATACGCCACATTACATACGAAGGTCCCTCAAGTTCCAGCACGATGCTGCATTTGTCAGAAAAGTGGAACGTGTTACCACGCACTGTAACATTTATCCCGAACGTGGATTAACGAAATTCACAACTCATTATTATTGAGCACGCACACAAATGAACACATGAATGAACACCGGATGATAATCCCTCTGAATATTTTGCGTAGGAATCTATGAATACCATCTTGTATGAACAAAAATGCAAAAAAAAATAGATTCATGCTACTATGCTTGGACGCGCGATCTGAACGTGGAAACTAGGGTGTGGGTGGACGACGATCAAAACCGAAAGGGATTATCAGTCTGATCAGCTATGAGACGAACTGATTTTAGACATTCACTATAGTATTTGATTAATGCTTACACACACTCACTTTACAACAGATTTCGAAAGTATGCTGACTTCCTATCCCATTTGTGCTCATAGTGGTGTAAAATCTCGATAATACTAACAAGATTATAGCCACAAAGTTATCTTTATACTTGTTCATCCTTCTGTAACGCAAGCCGTCATTCAAATTCTACGTATTTTTCGATTACTCTTTAGTTCACTCTGAATTTGTCGTTGTCATTAACGCGACGCTCCTAAACTGTTCTTGGAATTGTGTCGAAAAGCGTCGGTCAGCCGTTGGATAGCTACTGCAATCTAGCGGCTTTCAACGACATAAAGGTGTAACTTAAAGTTTTGGCTGAAGAACAGAGAACAGCAATAAATCTTGGGCGTAATTTTGATCGGTGTCGTACAATTTCGTTAAACTGCCAGTATATGTACGGTCTCAATGCCAACCTGCGAAACCTCAGATATTCAAACATGTGCTTCGAGAAGATTACAAGAGTTATGTGCAAAGAAGCCCGTGGTTCAAGTGCCCTCAATTTCATGCTCTCCCAAAGCCGGAACTCTGTAAGCAACACTGCAGTAACGAAGTCACTACTGCCCAGACAAACTCGGATTTAACGTGTATATGGTTTGCTTATTCCTGTTTTGAATGACATTGCCGAACATTCGCTGCTTGTTTTCGAATTTCAAGCACTTGTTAATATTTTTTAAGATCCTGATTGAACTGCATGGGTCTTTCGCGATTTTCATCCTCGACTGTCTCTTAAGCACTTTTTTAAAAAACGTCTTTAAAAAAATTTATGATGCTTAAGACATGTTGCTGTTGCAGGTGTGTGTCAAAACTGTTCGTGTGCAAGGTGTACGTTGGTTTTTGTGCCAATGATTCGAACAGCTTTCAATTCAGATAGAGTCATCAGCCAGCAGTGATGGGAGAAATAACTATTGAAAATGCAAAACATTAAAGTAATGTTGACCGAAGTTTACAGAATGTAGGTGTTATTGAGCGACGGAGAGCTTTCGAAGGACAAACTGACTGTGAATAAACATAAATTGTGATACAACATTGAGTTGAAAAATTCGTTGATTACAAAATTTTCGCTAACCACAGCATCGGCAGTAATACAGATTTATCGTGGAGACAAATGTCTGTTACATCGATTACATTAAAAGTAGACTTCTTACGGCATATCACCAATTGAGTTTAGCGGTGAGGTTGTACTACCCAGATCGACCGGAATAAGGGCAGTAACATAACGTTTGATCTACCTTACTTCCTTTACTGTATGTTAGCATGTGGGTGGTCGTAGAATAGTGCATGGTCTCCCACCATACACACAGTTATGAAAGAATAATCTTGAGTGCGAAACGCTTCCTTCACAATTGTAACACAGCTGATAGGTCGACGATGGAAAACTGATGGAGTCCGATTGAATACAGCAGCCGAATGACACAACTTACGATACAAATTCATTTCGCACAATTCCATCAAATACAAACATGTGACGAACGTGGAAACAATCCAACAAAACAAATGAAACCTTCAAAACTACAAATAGAGCTGCATCATGAGTGGTACTCACGGTTAAGTCCACGGCACACAGAATCAGTTGCTGACCGATAATCGAAAACACTCAGACATGTTTGAGGATTTGTGAGTTGTGGGGGTTTATCAAGACCTTAAACGAAGATGCGATATTGACCCTGTGACCTGTGGTCGATGAGTGCCTGGCGATGGATGAAGCGGTGTTTCGACCTTGATGAGTGTCAACCATTGGTGATTGAATCAATGCAACTCTCCAATACATTGTGATGTGAACGCTGGCCCTGGATTCAAGCGCCTCATCTGTTCTACTAATGTGTTTGCTTCCGCAACTCCAGGAAAATTGATAGGTACAATGGTAGATAGAAAACAGGAAGGTTTCCTTCTTGACTCGGGGTAAAGGTAACCTGGTCGTCTGTGACAGCAGGGCAAACTTCACTGCATTATCCCCATGTTTCAACGCGACATTAATTATCTTTCCGAAAATATTCATTAAACCATCATCAAACCTTTGAAAAGGAGTTCGTTGTACGTACTTCTACAGTCGTATTGTCCGCAGGAATACGTTTGTTCCACTTCCAGATGAAACGCTCTGGAAATTGTTAGTAAAAAGTGCTTCATGCAACGCCGTTTGTTCAGTTGGTACTTTATCCTGTGAGCCTATTACTGACTTTCTGAGATGTTTTAAATGACTTTGATTGATCGTGCTTATGAAGCAGCGCGTATGACGTCAGTTAAAATGTATGGTCATGCAAATACAAATCTTACTGCGAATTCTACTTCGCGTGCTCAGATGGAAACATTTTGAAGCACTTATCACTTGTTTCAGTATGCAGATGGGTTGGTTTCGCTGTTTCCAACTTTTGTGAGAGCCCTGACCTTCTGCTTTGGAAACTTTATCATTTTACATCTCGCTATAATAACGCCTACATAACTGAGTTCAGTCTACAAGGACTGTCATCAAACCACAAGATACTATTTTTTTGAAATAAATAGTTGACAGCGTTGAAGGAAGTAAAACTGTTTCCTTAGCAATTAACAATGACCATTCAGATCTCGAAATGTATTATCTGTCGAGGATGGAATGTAGAAAGAAAGTTCAGGGAATTTTCAGCTGTTTTGTTGTAATACGTGTGGGGTGCTATAAGTCGGAACAACATGGACCCTTCTGTTTGAAACAAAATCACTCAGTTTGAATCTATAATATCCTTCGGGGAAATGTGGCACCACATAAATGCACTCTCTATCAGAACTGATGTAATGAGATTAACGTCGAACGGGAGGATCCCCTGAGTCCGCAATATAAAACTATTTGGTAACGTAACCAAATGCTTTGATCTAATATCTCAGGGGAATGCGTCTTCTAATGTTATTCTTAGAACGTATGTCTTTTCTTTCGGCTTCATTGACAGAAAACCCAGTGAAAGTTTTTAGGTTTGGCCCAAGTTCATATCTCATCGAGCACATTAACAGTTAATAGTGCTATTAATACATTTCATAAGAATAGATACATGGTAGTTCACAGTCAGTGACTGAAAATCAACAATTTTAAAAACGATAAACCTTGATTGATTTACAGCATTTGACATCTCGACAATGCATTGGATCCACTTGCCACTTGTTGTAAACAACTGACGTTGTCCACATGTAGCATCGCAATTAATTATTACTTGCCAGTGCACGTGAACGCTTTTTACTAAAGCCCTGTACTTTTGCTTTGCTCTGGCATTTTCCGCTACGTCTAAAATGGTCCCTCTCTGGGGTATCATCGAACGACAACATATGTCCGAAAATTAGATTTCAACGCATTGCGATATGGGACATCTCGAATATAGGCTAACTAGATCAATGAATCAGTCCTGTCAAGCATGCACATTTTTTAACTGAGCGAAACTTGAAGAAATAAGCCTCCGGTGTATATATCATGCGGATGAACCGACACAACAGCTTGTACAAATAACAATTATTGGAAACAGATTTATGTTTCAGTATCACGCTTGAGCAAGTGAACTGCGTAAGTTAACGAGCGACAGAGTGGAGACGAACCAAAACCCAACAGATCCCTCCGTTTACCTAAGTACAGATGGACTATTTTTACCAACCCACCCACTGTGTGTTTTCAGTGATTTTACCCAGTTACATCAGAATTGCGAAGTTAAAGTTGGAAAGCTTATTGGGCGCCTGTAGACCGTTTATATACACATCAGTTCGTTCGACTACATTGCTCCTTCTCCTTGGACCAAACCAAGTCACAAACCAGAGGGCGCAGATATTTATCTCTGTGCTCACAGAGAATCACACAAATAGTAACCATCCTTACTGAATAGTCACAATCTCGATGCTGAATATATATACTATGAAACTTTCAAAACTGTCACATAGCATTTTTATACTTAATTTTGCGTCCAGGCGTGATTCACACTTCTGAATATGGTGTTCTGTGAACATTCTAAGAGAATCACAGTCTCATGTTGATGACAAGCGAACACTCTGCTCTGTTATTTACTAGAACTAACTTCTCTTCTAGTTGTTTTGAAATTTCGCCGAATTTTGCGTAGTTCTCAGTATGTTTCCACTTCCTTCTTCACTCAAACAATTGAACTCAACTGTTATAAAATGTTCTGCTTGGGTACAGTCAGTGAAAAATGCACGAGTAGCAAAACGTTAACTTTATATAATAACTAAACACTTTCTTCTTATTCTGACTACGGTAAAATTTAGAACACGCATAATTCACTTATTCACTGCACACAATCAAAGTTTAACGCTTTCAAATTAATCGATGTTTCTCTATTTTGATTCAGTAATCTTGCCATCAGTACCTCCCCTAAAAATTTCCTATACTCAAACACTAAAATCGACTGTTTTTTTGCAGTCGGTCTGTGGAATAACGAATTTATAACGGCTGAGAAGAATAAATCATATATATTTATACTCCCACGGTGACCATGACATTATGGTCTAGCAGGTAATGGTCTGGACTGCAAACTGCCACCCATTCATGAGTCGTTGTTTCCAAGTCCTCGGCGTAGATAGTATTGATAAAACCCAACCAGATGGAAACAACTGTCCACCACTTTGCTGGTGGTCAGTGGAACAAGTACAGTCACTACTTCAAATCTCAAGAAGCGCATAGCGTTCGACAAATTGTGAATGCATTGGCCGTTTCTAGTGGCGAATATCTAACCATGGCTAATCACATTCCAGAAGACTTTGAAAAGAAAAGACTGTATTCCCTTCAGAGTACGGCGTTATATAGAAATCATGAAGCTGTACAAATGGACGTATTTAGTATTTGGAAATATCTTTACAGTCGCTTCAAAGGGATTCAGAGTGATCAAACATTATCTCTATAAGACAAAATTGGCTTATGAGTTGAAGCCAAATTATCCGAACCGGCGTCCAAGCACTTTTCAGTTGTTTGTGCAGATGTTTTGACCAAACGCTTTCAGTGACAGTAATTCTGAGTGATAATTTTCACTTTCAATTAAACGTTTACATGATTATCAGATGTATCTAGTTAAACGTAAAATATTATGTAACGACATGCGATAGTGAATGAAGTGATGTTTTTAACAACCTTGCAGTTCGATATTCGAAAGCGATTGAAAATTCGGTACTACAAAAAGTGGAGGACAAACGGGAAATATACCCTCGCTAGAAGAAAAATAATTTCCAGAAAAACCTAAAAAAATATAGCTCAAAAGCGGAAAGCCTTTGACGGTCAAACAACACCGCGAATTATTCTATTTAACTTAGTCGCCAAGTTCGCGCTACTTAATAAGTCCTGACTTCTGTGTGATGAATTTTTGAGACATAAAGCACTCATGAGTAAGACAAATATAAAGCAAAGATCACATTTAGTGAGGAGACAGAAGTTCAGGAATAAACGCTTCAGGAAATAGATTGAAACTCTCCTGGATAGAATGTGAAGTATTAAGAATAACATTGGGGCTTATTTTTTGGGTGACATTTCGAAAGTGTAGTACTAATGCATTTAATATCAGCAATACTTTCAAAATACAAAATTGACATCCATTCAGTTGTCGTTTATTTAAAATCAAAATACAAAGTGCAGAGCAAAGAAAATTTTTGAAAATTTACGCAGTTGTGCCCAATATGTCTCATTTTATATTTAATGATTAGCAACACGTTTCGATTTTGCTTTTGGCCGTTATACAGCATAGTGGCTCTCAGGGTTCCTTATATATCTTCATCAACTGTGCCCCTTGGCACACTCCCAGAAAAATAAAACGAAATTTCATAGCACTTTCTGGGGTATTTTTGAGACCAAACACTTTTTGAAGGTTGTCAATTCATTTGCTTCAAGCGCTATTTACAACATTATAAACACTGTGACAAACCCATACTCCACATCACCAGAATAAAAGGATGCTTCTGTATAAACAAAATTTTCAAAAGACCAGATGGCAATTAACAAATAGATACCTTTAAAATACTCCTCGTTTAGCAGGCATGCAAGCTATAATGCCAACAACGTCATAGTTCATTTTATCAGCTAGTCTAAATTTACCTGAAAATGAGAAACATTCAATAGATTTTCAAAAATGACGAAACCCCACATTTTATTTGTTGCTTTATTTTCTCTCCGAACAGAACTTCCGTAGTTAAAGACGAAATTACAGGGCTGTATTTCCACCAATATATTGAAAAACATCTGGGGTGAACAGATTTGAAGGTAACCAGTTTAAATCTATAAGAAAAAACTGTTCGCTTGTAAAATGCTTATTCCACACACAGCACCTCACATAGTGTACTCTGAGATCAATGGTTTTTCGGCACGTTCATCTCCAATGTTCACCCAGTAAGGTTCGTCGAGCATCCCATCAAATCTTGAACGGGAAGGGTCGATTACAACGAAACTGGCGCACATGAGGCTGCGGTATAAGAAAAATACTACCAGGTTGGATCCAACTAGGTGCCGGACACAATAAATTCAACATGCATACAAAGGAGTTTTAATGCTTGAGCATAGCAGTACTTGACTGTTAGCAATATCTCAAATCAACGTTCGTGTACCAGAATTTTCCACACTACATCGCATTCACTGGTTGAACATTTAGAAGTCCAGGCTGCTACGTCGTCAGAGAGGGCACATAAATGAACCATCCCAAGAAAAATATGTCCTTAGTCGAAGTGAGCCACCTGGACATCACAAACCGGCCTTCTCAATTGACAAGCATCTGCTAGAGACCTCCCATTTAATAAATCCAGCAAACTCCTCCCGTAAAGTATCGCCTCAGCATAAACCAACAATCGTGGGTTCGATCGAGGCCCTCATGATTACGTAACCCAAGTCGACTTTGTGTAATTAGAAACAGCTGACCTTTACGTACCATCCCTCATGGTTTTGGTCAAAGAGAGAGCGATATATTTCCAGATTTTTCTTCCAAATCAAGCCGGGTTTTGTTTTCTTCTTGTCCAAACGCCGTTTTATGCATGACTGTTAGGCACAAAAAAAGGTGTTGCCACCTTGACAACTTTGCGTTCTGATTTCAATACATAGTATCATTCTCTTTTTTTTCGAAAAACCTCTCCGCTTGTACAAAACTGCGGATGTTTTGGACAAAAGACAGATGGCGCTGTAACCGGGGAAAAAGATCTACTTTTTTCAGTTTTTACCTACTGTATCTGCAGGTCCTTTCTGAGTATAATATCGTGAAAAATTGTCAAATACTTCCCATGAAGACAAGTCTTTGTGAACAGAAGTATGCATGCTAGCATAATTAAGGTCAGTTATTAATTTTGAACTCCAAACACCGAAGATCTAGACAACTTAGAAACTTCCTCTTGTGCAAATATTCGGGATTACTAGTCTTCGGTCTATTTGAAACTAATAATAATTTTTGTCTTATGCTCTAACTAAATCCGACTGATCTCAATGTTTTCCATTTTGTTTAAGACGTTTCTGCTGTAACACTGAACAGTTTGGAGAAATCGTGGGTGATATAGCAGTCTGATATTTCCGTCCTCAGAACAGACTTTAGTACATCGCGTAAATGCTGCCAAGCGACAAGTTCAAGACTACAATCCCCGCCAATTCAGTGCAACAACAACAACTCGCATCAATCTATTGACTGAAATTAATTGTCTGAAATTAATTAGTCTGAAAATAACTAACCAAAAACGCGTTTCCTTCTGATTTTTCCGGATTAGTAAAGTGAATGTCACTTGCAAGCGCTGTAGTGAAATAAGGTAACCGTTCGTGTCTTTAATCTTATAGTAGTCACAAAGAGGCCGAGCTCGGAAAAATGAAAAAACTCGTTTCAAGCATGCCGTTTTCTAGTCAATTACAACATGGCAGAAATGGAAATAACGGCCAATAGATAAGTGGTCGGTCCGTTGTAAAATATGGATCCGAGTTCCCGTCCACACTGCGGACGCAGTTGCTGCAGTACTGCATTGGCTTTACAGCAGTGACAGGCCAGAGTAAGTGAAATGCCCGGAGAAAAGAATTTTAGGCGCATATACCTGGGGTTCACAACTGGGTTCCAAAATGCTCTGCGGCTATCACGAAGCTTTAAGCCCTTGGTGTGAAGGTAAGTGACACAGTTAACTGACTTGTGTACGGCAGTTACGTTGACTATGTAAAAGTAACGCTGGAAAGATTCCCTACATGTCTGGTTGCTTTTCAGCAAAGCAACGTTCAATCTATCGTCTTCAAACATGCTGCACGTTGTGCCATCTACATACATCGGTCAACAAGAAAATGAAATTAGGAAAGTCCAAGGTATGGCATTATTGCCTTTTTGAATAGAATAGACAGAAGACGCAAATTGCGATGTGAACCCATTTGGCATAATCTCGTCAAGAATAAACGTGTGACGAACATCGAAACACAATAAAGAAAACAAATAAAACTGTAAAACTACAAATTGGGCCGCATCGTAAGTGGTACCCACGGCAAACAAAGAAGGACAGTCAGTCGCTTTCGTGCACATAGAACCACCGATCGATGACTCATCAACAACGTTCTGATACAGGGGAATTTGTTATCCGTGAACGTTCATTGGGACCTTGAACGGAATGCAATATTGACCCCGTGGCCTGTGGTCGATGAGTGCCTGCTGATGGATGAAGCAGTGTTTCGTCCTCGACAAGTATCACTCATTGGCGGACGAGCCAGTGCAACGCCCCACCTTTTGTGTGCAACGGAAGCAAAACCCATGAAGTTCATATACTGTCCCTTCTATCTTGGCTTACGGTACAGTGAACGTTCGACAGATCCATCTGAACTTCGTCTAACCATGATGTCTAAGAGGATTAAATTCCTCTCACTTTCTTACCCAAACGTAACTGAGAGACTTGGGTGGACTGACTTAAAAGCTTGAATTGTTCTTTCTATTTGTCCATTGTTTTGTCCAATCATTTACATATCGTCGACGTACCGTTTGTACAGTTTTAGTTCATCCACAACTGGGAATAATTTTTGTTCAGATTGAGCTATGAGTATATAAACTAAGGCAATGCACGATGGAGTTCTGATGCCTACGCCATCTACTTATTGAAAGCCCTTTCCCAAAAAATAAATCCTCAAATTTTCGATGCATAATAAAACTAAACGTTTCAAGGGGTCAACGGGGACTAGAAAACAAGTGGTGTTGAATAAAAGTAAGTAACATATGAAATCTATCGCTTCGCCTTTTGGTACAGCTGTAAATAACACATTGCCTACAAGCTTGGTTTGGTGAACGTTTGAACAATAGTAATTTCAGAAATATTATTTTCCCATCAAGTACTGTTTCCATCATCAGTTGCATTTCAGGATTCATCTGGCATGCTGATTTGACAGCGGTTTTCAAAATCTTTTCCTGTAATCAATCACCCCGACCAAAATTGACTTACAAGCCACCCGATGAAGATGTTGCAAAAGGAGCTTTCACAAGAGTAAAAAATGGGTATCTGACATAAAAATGGCACAGCTATTTTGAAAATACTTTGTGAATTACATATTATTTTAAGAAAATTGTTGGCTCACGGCCATCCACTTTTACATTCATTATCTACGTGTGAGCAATATCTCCTTACCTAATTGTGCTTACTATAATCAGAGGTACTCATTGGTGTCATGTTTAAGCGTGAATTCCTGCCAAAATGAAGAATGTAACACAGTTGTTTTAAAGGCAACCAGTAAACATAGAAAAGAAACAATCCGGTCAACTGTCTAGGTTATCAGAAAGATTATTAATTAGAAACGAAGTAGTCAAGTTTGAGCATTTGTTGTTCCGTCAATTCTTGGTATTTTATCAACAACGACAATACCGACGATGTAACAAACGCTTTTCACAAGTGCGATTGAGAACTAATCGTTTCGCTATCAATGGACTACTGGCAAACTCGTTAACTGTGCAAAAGTAAAAATCAGCAATTAAAAACTACACAATCTGCCTCATTCACCACCTTGTAACGCAGTCTGCTATCTCTTAGAAAACACCGGAATTGGCCTCGGAGTTCCCATAACGGAGCCTTAATAACTAACTTATCAAGTATCCACAATTATTGACTAATAAAAGCTCATATGTACAAAAGGTTGCCATTTGAGGGACCGCTGAACGTTTTTCATCAGTACTTGCTAAGATTCTTTGTTTGAAGTGTCATGAATTTCGTGTGATGAAATGATTTGTTCTCAGTCAAAACGCATTTTTGACATGTAACGTGCGACTAGTTTGTCTGGCGGCCCATTGTGAGCAACTTAACAGACTGACCGCATGTATATTTGTTCACCAATGAGATCACAAAAGACTACCAGAGTTATGTAATTAAGCATGATGGAGCGAACCGTCTGAGGCACTTGTCGGACGGTGCGTGTAGTGGTTAACACTCTGTGACAAGGTTATCCTACTTATTGGAGGTCACGAAATAGTTACAAGACGCACGATTTCTGTTCTTCTAAATTTCCCTCTGAACTTTCAAAATGTTTTAACACTAAAGCGCTGGTCAAACCAAATCGATGTAAGCTAAAAGCACTTTAACTTGGCCACAAAGTTTGTAGAAAATCCAAGGAATTTAATTCAATGACAAATCAGATAAAATCTGAAGACTTATTTCAACAATTCCACAGGTTTACAGCTTAATTTGTAGATGGTGAATAATAGCTAAAAACAAAATTAGTCAATATTTAATTGCACTCCAAACTCACAGCAACGAAACAAAATACTCCATTAATTGTCGGATATCACTAACTGCAGGCTGTTGTGAATTCAAACAAGAAACTAACCAAACTAGTACGAGGGCTCTGCATTACTCCTTATAAACGATCGCAATCACATGACCAGGCTGGAGCTTACGCCAAAGAGAACTGCAAAAGCAGGAAAAGGTAGCAGAACTAATCGTTCTGGAAAAGAAAATGACCAAACTCTTGAAAACTCGATGGTCCCGTTGAACTAAGATTCGTCGTTCCCTGACGTAATTACAGATAACACCGTTAAACGATAAGATATATTTTATCACATGTTCCACACCTCGATTCTGCACTGATGCGTCTAGCAACTGAAATACATCACAATGTATTTGTATTTATCTCCGTAGCGTATGCAAAGTTCCCACACATTAGCTGCTGTTTCGAATAGACTTGATCGAATACAAATGCAGAACCGTCAAGCAATCCTTGGATAAAAATCGAGGGATGTCGTAGTTTCATAATCTAAGTCGCACCGATGTGGATGTATTCTGACCTACACTCTCTTCCCCCTTACAGGTGATATTTTAAGTCCTTCTTTGTTATTTTATCAGGGAGTAAGACAAAATACATTGTTTGTGATATAAAACCAACCGAAGATATGAGTTTTCAGAAAACATTGTATTAGCAGACCACGCTAAAAGACAACTTTTGAAAAATGGCACAGGCAAATCTAATATCAAGAGCTGAAAACCCAGGTAAACTTGGATTGTTACTTGCAGATTAGTCACCGTCGTTTCTGGATAGTCTTAAATTTCTCACTAGCACAAGGACGCAGCTTAAAGCTTCAGAATTTAAGTAAGTTGGACGACGATTTGACATTGTAGACTTCCAATTTTCCTACTTGTCCAATGCAACCGGGGTGGTATGATGCAAACGGACAGATGGAATGGGATTGTTCAACATCTGTCAGATAAGAGTTAACGGCCTTCAGACAACAGTAGTACCCAAGGTATGCCGACAATCGTTGAGCTGTTGAGAGTTCTAACAAATTTGTTTGCTTTTCGAAGTGACTAAGACGGACGGAATAAACAGTTGACAGAAAACAAACGGTTTTTAGAAACTAAAATCACTGTGTTCGGGAAGACTATGGCCAGCGTAATGTAAATGTCACATTGATTTAGGCACACACTGAAGACTCGTAATGAGCGAATAGCAATTCCTCAATACACGGACGGTTTCACTCTGGTGCATGGTTTGATCACGTAGAACGACGAAATGACTTTTTCATCTGGTACGTGCTAAATATCCAATGATTGATGAGGCCGAGCCTTAGCTGGTTGACACAGGACCATTATTCGGTTCACCCGGTGATTAGAGCATCCACCCTGGTAGACGCTGCTTGTCCCGTTTCTCTGTCTGTCTGTCTATTCTCCCAGTGTATTTTCATTGCAGCTTCAGGTGAGCAAATGGATAGATGGTCTGGTTGAAACAGGAATGTCGGGCTTCTTTGTTCATGACAAAAGTATGAATCTGGACAGCGGGTCGAGCTGCTGCTTTACTGATCTATTGCAAACCCGGATTGAGGCCGATAAAAAAATAAGACGTGCAGCTTGCTCAAAACCAACGAGGGCTAAATGGTGCCCCAACCCCTGCAATTTCTCAGAGAAGCAGTGCAAACTATCTTTGGTTCAAACACTGTTCTTGAGCCACACGAACATGCATCGCCAAAAAACGGAGAACTTAGAACTACTAAGACACTTGTAATGTTCAAACAACTATTCTGGAACATCCCCCGAGCTTCACAACCAAATGCTTGTTTACAATTGTCCCAACTTAATTTGGGTAGAAAAAACAATATCCATTTTATTTGGAAACCGATGCTTGCGAGCAAGCCAATATCTAGAATATGACTGTAAACAATGCAGCAGAATATATTAATTGTTTAGGAGCCATCCACAAAATTTTCCTGTCAGAAAATGATTGTTTTTTTCATATAGTGGGATCGTAAGATAGGTCACGCTAATCAAATACTGAGTAGCTTGTCCAAACAGTACTCTTAGAAGGACAAGTATTTGAAGAAATTTCTTTTTTATCACTAACTTAGTTATTCGTTTGTTTCCTTCCTTCCTCAGTTATGTCGCCACGGCGAGCAGATTGAAAGTGACAACAGGAAATCAGAGCGCCTCACACAAAGTTCGTTTCACAGTCAAAATCCTGTGTTTTTGAGCAGGTAATATAAGTCAGAAACTGTTCAGTAATCTGAATGTCGGAGATTCATCGTATCCCTAGCATTTCTTCTCTGTTCTACGTCCAATAGTTATGTCAGCCTTCTTTAATCTCCTGTGTGATGAGATTTCAGATTTTCTATTGAAAGATTTTTACCTCGTAGTTCTGAATACTGAATATCTCCAGTATGTGTAAAGATCAGATTTCCAACAAACTGTAGTCAATGAAACAATCTGAAGTGTGAACAACAAATCAATTAAATATGGTAATTTCGAATGTGCTTTATGGTAATTTTTCACGTCAGCACCGTTAAAGTTGAACTTAACAATGACGACCAATTTGAAAGAGATCCATTATTTACACATCTGGATTTATGTGGGATTTGTGCCAGGAAGAGAAGCAGTAAGTCGCTTAGTCCCTCGAAGCGATGATCATTCCACTTTGGAAAAATGGATTCTCAGAAGATGAGAGAGTTGATATGGTGATGACCAATGATCGGTTTACACACTTGTCTCCTGGGTTGTGATCCTTGTTGGAAACGTTGGTAGATTTGAGAATTGTTCGGATTCACTGACGTGACTGACGTCGTTAGTAAACTTGAGTTAACGGAACAGGTCAATGAAGGCTTGAATAAAACTTCAGTTCTGGATATGCCGTTCAAATTATAATGGCATATTTATCACTTCTGCCAGTCCCAGGCAGTATGACGTTCTTTACGTAGGTCTGTACATTACTTCTGGACTAAAATCACTCATAGTCGCTTAAAGGTTAAACATCGCTGACAGCCTCTGAGGTAGAGCTTGTGCCCAAACTCATGAAGGAATGTTTATCCACGTCTACAGATCTCGGATATAATACTATTGTATTAGGTCGACATATTAATAAAACTGTCAGGTGCTAGATCATTTATAATTCGTTTGTACCATCAGCCGCATGCCTGGAAGAATTTGTAGATTAGTGCGAAGACCAACAGCTCAGTAAGAAATTGTGTGGAAATTCTGTTTTCCTGAAAATCCCAAACGATTTTATAGCCTCTTACAACAACAGGCAAAACGCGGTTGCAAATATATCGTTAACTATAAGCACTGATGTCATCCGTTCATACAGAAAATGTGTGGTCGTGGCATTTCCGGAATCATAGCTGACGAGTCGCAACAACCACTCAATCGTCGAGAGCCTCCGGTGAGCTTTGACCGGTAAACACTTACTGCTTATCCTGCAGCACTTTGTAGGATATTGGCAATATTTAAATATCTATTCAAAAACAATTTTACTGGTCATCCGTTTGGATAGAAGAAAACATAGATGAATGGTACCATTGAATTTCTTAAAGTATTCTTGAAAACTAGTCAGGTATTTCCGTACAACGTCAGTAGCTTCTAATTTGTTGAAAGATAGCCAGGTATACTGAAGGTTTTTATTTGGAAATTCTGCCATTTTCTTATCTTAACAAACTATTTTCGAAAAATCTTCTGGGCTTCAGAAACTATCGTCATTTGTTTGTTTGTAGAAAAGTCATTTCCAAGTTTTTCAAGTTATTTTCAACGATTTCTTTTCAAATCTGTCAGTCAGCAACCGCACAGTCCTTACTTTCCTCCTTGAAATGGAGTTGTTTACACATGAACATCAAATTAGCCTTAATGACTTGGGCAGTTAAGTCACACTAAGATCAAACTGTCCGCTCAGAACCGCGTTGAAATGACACAAATGAACGAAATTGCTTAGCACAAGATGTAGCTCAAGGTTGCCGTAAGAGTAGTAGAAAAAACAAGCTATTAAGACTACCGAGTGGAATTAGTTTCTGTTAAAGTTCCTTCAATGAAATTATTCAAATTTTATGAAAAATATCACTTAAAGGTTAACAACGACAAAGTTTTAAGAATGGGCTACACACAAGTAAGTTGTATGTAATTCACAGGTTTTATCAAGTACTTTTTTTAGTGGGTGGACCCATACTACATATTCTTAATGGACACTGAATGGAGTGTCTGGACTACTAACTCTGGTCAATGAACCCAGAGACGTTTAAGAAGACAGAACGAAATAAACAAATGACACTAAATCTGATAGTTTAAATAAAGTTTCCAGAATAACGTATTGTAACAAGAAAATGACAGACTTCTCACATAAAATCTTCTGATCTGCCTGAAAACAGTCCGACGTATGCACATCTCTAGCGTTTTCTGAAAGTAGTTCACTGTCTTCATGAGTAATTAAAAAATCTAAAACGATGACATATATTCAGTTATTTCCTGTCGAGATATCCGACGGCTAAATTGTGAATTCTTGCACAAGTTTCGATAGTGACCGTGCTATTGCAGGGATATAAGGAAAGAAATACAGAAGTCAATTATCTTCATGAAAATCACAAAGTAGGCAACAGTGCCAGTACGTCTTATAATGATTAATTAGGGAACACAAAAGTAGGTTTGTTTTGGTAAAATAACGCAGATGATTTGGAAGTTATTGGTGATTCCCAGGAACGATTAACTGATACATAGTTAGAATGCGAAAAGACTTTTCGGTTGCATTAGCATCCCAAGACAGTTGATGGGATAAATAGCCTGATCACGTTCAAAATAACTTTACAACCATATTTGCTGATTAATTTCTCATTATGAAGACATTAATTTTAGTAATCAGGCGTCTGTACATCAACTGTATCTACGTGGACCAGTTATTCGGAAGAATGGCTCGGGTACTGTGAAAAAAGCTTATCCGAAAACCTTGTAACGACTGTCATCTCAGTGCGGAACCTCTTCCAAAGAACAAAACTGCTGATGTCTTCTTTACTCACTTTGTTTCAGATACCTTTGCGTTTTTATTAACATTTTGAAAAACGTACCGTCTCAAATCGGCTCATTTCTCATTAAGTTTGCTGGCCAACATTAAAAATGGATGAACGTCATTGCTTCGTATGCCCGTGATATGTCAGCGTGTCCGAACCAAATTCGTTTTGAAACCTCGTGTGTTATGTACTCGTCAAGGTTGCCTGTGTGCCCCACACTCATGCTAAGACTTAAGCTGCTTTCTGACTGGTCGCGCCTTCAACGATCAACGGCTCATTCGTCCACGCACTGAAACTACCACCCGTAGAATGGCAGTATATTATGTTCTTCTACTGAGTCACGTGTTATCTTTACGGTTGTTGTTGCCTGTAATGCTTAACGCTGATTGCATTCGAAAAGAAACACAACACCGTAATTCAGATCAGAGATTTTTAATTTAGCACCTTGGCCAACACTCAGTGTGGGGTAATGTGGATGGGGATTTGCATTCAAGTTGCCCAGCCTAACTTGGACCAGATATCAATATTTACCCCATTGTCCGTTCATAAACCCATATAAACTTGGTTCCAACCACGCTGGTCCAATGAAAAACCACAGGTACCTCGTAGAGTTCACGAATGACAATCAGAAAGACCGCAGCTGCACCATCATACCTGAAATATGTTCACGATCAAAACGCGTTCAGTCAAATTGAAAAATGGCATCAAGTCTGGAAGAAAAATGGACTGTATTCTTTTGTTAGAAGTCAAACGGTATCTATTCATTGACTGTAACGTGTAACAATGTACGTTAGTATAGTGTTACCTGAAAGGCGGCAGTTACACAAGACCAGTTGGAATATCCGAAAAATCTAGAAGCATTTGTGTTGTACTTTGAGCGGCTACCTTCAAGTTTGTTCGCATGATGCGATCAGTCGAATGGTTTCGTCTTACAATGACGATACTAGCTCACTGATTAGGTAAATACAGGAAAATTCTTATCAGAACTCGGAGAAATACTAACCACTGTGGTGAGCTCTGAAAATAACGTCTTTCATTCGCCACATCTAATTGGGTACACGCATCTAGAGTAGTAACATCATAGCATCACAGTTGACGCCTAAGCTTCAGCAACCGACATTATTGCATAAAATCCAGACAGTGGTCTGAGAAGGACCGGGCCATCGTATACCCTCAAAGATGAGGCAGGGTATACCTAATTCTCGGTAAAACCCTCATGTCGAAACCGGACGCCGGAGTAAGTTTCGCTTGTTCCTCTTATTAAAGGAAAATGTGACGGGCAAAAATATTAAACGGACGTGTGACCAAACAACGGAAGTATCAGTAAGCCCCATTTTTCACACAAATTTTACTGTCGTTATGTTGTATTTGGAGCAGTTACATAATGAACTGATGTGCACATGACTAACGGTCCCTTTTCTGACGTCCCCGTCATACATTACCTAATTATTTCGTCCGCTATGGCTGTGTGATAGACAGGCTAGTACATGTGTGAAAAACCGAACATCGTTCTTGAGTCGGCAAAACGTTATGTTTGTAAATAACCGATATTCAGTGCATTTTGTTGCGACGTTTTTGTTACCTGCGCTAGGTTAAACTGTCACATTAGCGGTGCATCAATTCATGTGTTCTGGCGATTGGATTAAAGGCAAGCATAATAAAACCAGATCAAATTTCTTTGGCCTGAGATGCATAAAGAAATAGTCGCGTGATACCTAAGTGAGTGGAAAAGTTAGTATGACTTATAACCTACAACGGTTATCAATATGTTGGGTCCAGCAACAGATGGAACCTGTATATGATTAATTAGATGTATATTTGAAAGCATTGTTTTGGCTAGATGGCTCACAATGCCCATGGCTTAAGCAAAACATTCACGCATCACAGATGGGCTCGCACTTTTAAAATTTGCGCGTAATTTACATGAAGTTATATTCCTCAATACCCGCGGTTTTGACCTCTGAGCGCTCAGCATTTTTGGAGCAGAAAAAACATTTTTCTCGTGTGCTAAGATATGTTACTGAGTATTTCGCCATGAAAACCGTAGTCAGAACAGCTCATTGAAACAGCGGTTTAGTGACTTAGCTCATGTGGTATCAATCCACTGGATTTTTAACAATGCTCTTATTTACATGTTTATAATTTGAAACCACAAATACCGATACAAATGCCCACGCAGCACAACAGTTCGGTTGCATCCGAATTTGTGGTAAATACATGGTTCACACACGTGAAGTTGTCTTCATAGTGAACTTGAGAAATTGCGAAAACAAAACCAGCGTGGTTTGTTGATTAGAAGTGAATAAACATTGTGATGACCTATGTTACTCGATGAACAGATTGTACCATATGGTGAAAATGGCTCATCTATACAAATAAATATGTGTACCTGACACTGAATTCTATGTGAAGTCAGCATGGCTGGATAGACCTTAATTAAACCATAACTTTATAAAAGTTTATACCATGTTGCATCATCTTTGTTGAGAATATGGTCAATAATCCTTCGGACAGACAAACTAATTGGGGGGTACATGTCCCGGTGAATTGACCACAGTACCGGGAAAAATAAAACTTAGCTAAAGCGAATGTGTAACGAGAAAACATTCAGTTTTGGTGTTTGAGTGAACTGTTAATGTCACAACAATGTAGCTGGCACAAATGTTTTGAGTAGAATGAAAAGGAATAAGAACACTCAGAAGTCTGAATGAACTTTTTAAGCCAACTTCACATGCAACGATATAATCCATTCGCGAGTACTTTGACCTCCATGATGCTGCCATGTTTCATTGGGCCGACATATACACCAGTTGTGTAACTCTCTTCAAACAATACAGTCCTCTGACAAGAAAAACCCCAGAGCGGAAAATATTTAACAGAGAGAAAACGTTCGTAGTTATTGGTCTGTCGTTATGAAGAATATTTTTATGTCCTTCGGGAACAACAAGCTTCTCGGTCTCATACTCTGACTCCACTCCCTACAAGCAACGCGCCAAGGCAAACCACGATATTGGATGGCCTAGGTTGTATGGCCACTGACATCGCAAATTGGGAGAGTCTATTCTTGTTTTATCTCTTTTGAATACTTCCCTTCCTTAATGTCAAGTATTTCGCCTGTCTTATTCCTAGAGTCAGTTGTTCTTAATTATTTTACGAGTAGCGATAATCATTAGATTGTCTGGTGTGTCCGTATACCCTTTTCGTCTTGCTAATGGAATAACATTTATGGTAGACGCAATGAAAATGACCGTTAGGAAGTACAATATTTAATCAAATCAAAAAGGTTTACCAAAACTAATTTGATTTGTCTTTTTGCAATCAAATTTAGGAATAGAGATTTAGGCAGTGAATTGCTCATTGGGGATTTTTGGTTCAATGTGAAAAATCAGACACAAGTCCTTTAAATAGCCGGAACGGCTAAGTGCCTACACGAAAATTTTCAAACAACAATGCAACATGTGCAGCAGAGAAGCAGTCGAGTAAAAGAATCTAACAGATTGGTAAATCATCACAGAAGCGCCGCAGATAATACAGAAAAACCGCTCGTTTAGTTTTGACGACAAAACGGAAAGGATGGTAAAAACAACTAACGTCAAGGTGGTCGTAGTAGATTTTCATGACAAAACAAACTTAAACACGTGAACCTCAAACGGTTTGGTTTTTGCAATTTAACAAAGTTTGCTATAGGTATTAACTTTCAAGTAAACCTAGCATGACAGGACCATGGGTGATGAGAAAACAAACAACTTGCATCAATGAGATAACTTGGACATACTGTCAAAAGAATTTCTGTTGCTGTGCTGGAGGGTTAACGCCCAACTGGGTTCCTCACTAAAACGCAACACAGTCTGATGCATTTGAATTGCAATTGTTTAAGCCACTGTTGTTGTTTGGTGGTGCGCTGACCCCAGCATTTTCTCTTGGCGCTCTACAGTTGCCCCGAAACAACAGCCTAGGGTTCACATTTTGGCTCTTGTCTACTAGATGTTCCACAGGTACACAGATTATTGGTTTGCTAATACCATATCTGTAGACTACATTGACTGCTTTCCATGTCAGTTGATAAAGCCATTTCCTCAAACTTCCAATATATCGTGTCCCACAGACACAAGATTAAATAAATAACTATTTTTAGCTCAACTATACATTTTGTCATTTCCATTAAAAGACCGCGGGTTCGTATGAGCGACCAGCCATCTCAGTTTTATAGCCCGGAAGATTCTACGCAATGTGCTATAGATCGCGCGATTGGGAAATCTGCAGTCAAGTCGACTTTGAAGAACAGACAGTCGAGTACAACTTACCGCCCTACTGAGTCGACATTGAGAGACTGTCAAAACCGTCCTATTGATGGACAAGATGGAGGCTTTTGCTTTCTGTTCAACTGACTCTTAGCGTGTTCGTCTCAAACTTTATTTACCAAACGTGACTCAGTATTCACAGAATCGATTTTCTAAAGAATGATCTCCTAAGAAAATACGTGCCAATCTCCGTTTCTTCCCGTTCATAATGTACATATTCCCGTATAAGTGGCGCCTATCTCGATGCTGACTTCTGAAATCTATACTAAAGTACTGAGTACACCACTTGGCCTCCTTGCTTGTCAGACTGGTAATTGTGCCAATCTTTTAACAATGTCCCAAATGTGAGCACAAGCCAGCAGGACTATTCACGGGTGGTTCCAAAATATAAGCTCCCTGAGGCCAGGCTTATCACGATCAAGACGTACTTACCGAAGTGTTCAATCTAATACCCGAAAGATATTAAATGTCTGCTGGGTACACTCCGGATTTTCCTCATAAGTATTAACACCACACCGTTACTAAATGATTGCGAGTTATGCAGTATCTTGTGTCTGCAAGAAAGCTGGTAGTGACTTAACCACTGACCTCTCAACTATCTTCCTAGGTTAGAGTAAGAAGTACGGCAACACACATTTTTAAAGTGACTCCTGCCACATCTGTACAGATGAACTAGTTCCAGTATCTTTACTGACCCACAATTCCTAGTCACTTGGTTTCCACAGACATTTAAGGTGAAGGCGGATTAAAGCTATTGTTTGATAGAATCACCTTATTTCGTTGATTTTTCGGTTCACTAAGATGGATTCAAGTATGTGTATGCTCAAAGTCGTTGCAGTGGTAGGCCAAAGTTAGCATATCCGCTTGTTAGAGAACAAACTGAGTGTACAGTAACCAGTTGTTATTCTCAAATTTTATGCGACGAAAAAGTTGAGACTGAGCAGTGTCTATTGAGTCGATTTATTTTTACGAACGTTCACTGCACCACGATGCAGTATAGGAAACGCGGGAAGATTTACATTTTCTGTCGATGTGAAATTTTTAAAACAGACCGGCGATTGAGTGAAGTAATGCAAATTCTGAAATTGGAATGACACTTACGAAACACTAACTAAAAACTTCTTCGACACTGCGATTGGTAATGACAGCGCATTCTGAAACTGCACATGTTTGTGTTTTTAACTCTACATGTGACAGCAGTATTTGACAGTGATCTTGTAATGCCCGAATTGTAAGCATACTTTCTATGATCCATAACTTCCAGAAAAAACACTACGGTGGACTGCAGGAATGGGCAGAAATTGTTTAGGTATCACGTGATAGTCGTTCGCACATGGTGCAACAAAGTAACTCCACCAACATTTCCCATTTTTATTGCAATACAAATAGCTATTGTTTTTTCCATAACTATGTACTTTACCTAGTACAGAGTCGATCATGATTTGTGAACTGATTCTGTCATAATTCCATGTCTAACTCTGAACATGCCCAAATTCACAGTCCACTGTCACGTTTGCTCTGGTTCCAACTACTGATTGAGAGATGACCAGACTACCATTCACCAAGTTCCATGGTGAGAGAGCACATTTACTGAAAAGGATTAACACATACCAAAATAAGTTCGTCAGTGGGCACAACAGAATGACTGTTAACCCAGCATAGTGGAGACTGTTCCCAGTGATTGAAAACAATAATATAGAAAGGGCGAATATTCACAAAAAGTGATGTATCATATTCATTATCCGCCGGACTATGCCAAACGCCAAATAAACTGCCGTGATGCACTATTTGTGAATTTTGATAGCAGAAACAAACTCGTGTCTCATTTCATTAAGGCAGTAGATACTGGACTCAAATATTTCACATATGCTGTCAAAACTAATGTGGTCATCCTCTGAATTGAACGTGTTACTGGTTATTCCAAAGTTTTGCTGTTTACGATTACTCTTTATCGTACTCTCTGTGTCTCTAACTAATATGACTCCCGTCTGGTGGATCATTGTATCGACCTTGAAAATAAATTAAAATCTGTCAAGTTATTATTGTTACTCTGTAGAATATCACATTGGGTGGAACCCCCACAGTTCTACTGATACTAACTATGAGATTCGGAAGCAATATAGTGACATGATACTTGTCGATACCATTCTGAGTGACTTCACTTAATCCCCTTGCAGGCGTTTTCTGCAGCAATTTGTACTTCATAATTTTCATTGTTCTTCGCAATTTTTACTTTTCTCAAGTTCATATGTACATCTGTTGTTTAAACCAAGTGAATCGAGTGGATCAATAATATAAACTTTTTCTCCAGGGTCACGAGCAATACGTCCTCTCTATGTTACTTGTCACACCTCTCTGTTTTTCAGAGGAGTTAAAGATTAACTGAATCAACCATCTGTTTTAGCGTATCTCCAGATTCACTTATCGTCACAATTCTGCCCACTGTTAGCTCAAAACCTCTGTGAATTAACAAGATTGGTCGCATCCATTGGATACCTTTATTTGGTTTAATGGGACTAACGCAATTTTGCGAATTCTTGTGAGTCAGTTCTTTCATCGCATATCACATTTTTACTACATGTTCACATCTAAGATTTATGTGGTGTTTAGATACACTATATAAATTGGTGAGCCAGAATTTTTACATTTTGCCTGTTGTACGTACAAACCTTCTTTGATTCTGCTACTGATAGACTCAGAACTCCCAGTATTTTGCAATGATTTTCGATTCTGATACTAGTTTATTTTCCGGGAACTCTATTAATCCTAAACTGTCTTCAGCGGCATTTGAAACCGTCGTGTTTGGTTGACTCAGATAGAGACACTTTTCTGAGTTCGTGAGACGAATTCGCCGGCCACCATGTTTTCTGATGTGGCTACGCATTTGCCCACTAACATCGTTTCGGAAGTAAGTGATATACTCGACCCTATGCCAGAAGAATACCCATAAGATAAACTCGAAGCAGCCGTTTTGAAGCGTACCACGACACTAGACCAGATAAAACTCCAAAAGTCGGAGTCGAGTTGGATGATCGCATCCCCTCTCAGTTGCTTCACCACATGAGATATGAGGTCGGTGATATCAACATAGGTGGCTCCCTCCTTAGACAACTACTAGAGACCAAATGCCTCCCGCTTAAAACATCAGTCGTTTTTTCAGTATAGGATTGTTTCTTCAATCGTTCCACCAAACATGTGCGTGACTCTTCCCTTCGCGCTGATCCAAAACAAGACAGGCTTGATAACCTCCAACGTCGAGTGCCCCACTTAACACTCATCGTGAACAACTTAGCTGGACGCCTTACGAAAGGCCGTAATTTCTTGCACACTTGACCCCATTCTCGTTCAAGACTTCCTTTGTTTAGAGCAAAAACCTGTAACATGGGTTACTATCACCGGCGTTTCAGTGACAACGCCCTCAAATGCACATAGCCATGTGTATATACCAGTTCGTTTTCTAGGAGCAATGCAAATCAGAGAAACGACTTGGCCAGCCAGTAATGGTGACGACTGCCGCTGGCCAGACTGACAGTCACCTGTTTCATTTCCACGATAACTCCACCGGACTTCGTTTTCCTATTAACACCTGCTCAGAGTTCAGCGCTATACATCCATTTAAAATTAAACACGATCTCAAACCTGCTGAACATACCCTCCAGGAGGCCAAAGATTCCGGAATTGTAACCAACGGTCAGCAACTCCAGATGGCCGATCTTGGACTGCGCTGAAGTTTCTCTTGGATATTTATCGTTGTTGATGTCAAACACCTAATCATGAGCGGCGACTTTCTCAGGACTTATCGTGTGGCTATTGAACTCAGTCGCCCAAAATTTGTAGACAACACCACTACTTTGTGCATTTAAGGTAAAGCCAGCACTATCAACTCGATCGGACTTCGAACGGAATTACCGGAAGCCAACCAGTACACGGCGTTGTTGAACAAATTTCCCGGAATCTACCAACTTACATTTAACACCACGGCGTCCAGACACGACATTGTGCATCATATCCTCATCAACGGAACATCAAAATTTGTGCGTCCATGCCGATTTCCTACCGAAAAACTGAGGGTCGCTGAGGCTGGATTCGCTGAAATGCTGCGTCTAGAAATTATCAGCCCATCTAACAGCCCGCGGTCGTCGCCTTTGCACATGGTCCCCGAGGAGACTGCGGGAGATTGGAGACCATGTGGCGAGTATCCAGCGGTGAATAAAGTCACCATGCCGGATCGTTACCTCATTTCGAGCATTCATGACATTTCCACTGGTCTTTTGGAAATGAGATGTTTTCAAAATAAATCTGGTCAAACCATACCACCAAACTGTTGTGGCTGCCAATGACATCACCAACACACCGATCACAACCTCATTCAGCCCATTTAAATTTGTCCGTTTGTCTTTTGGTCTCAGAAACGCCGTCCAAACACTCCAACGCCTCATGGATCAGGTTTCACGCGTACTGGAATTTGTGTTCATCTACATCAATGGCATAGTGGTTGCTGGCCACAATGCACAAAAGCATGTCGTGTTTAGAATCTGTCTTTGAACGTTTAGACCATTATGGTGTCACTATGATCAAAGCCAATTGCGTCTTCGGTACTTCTTCCATCGACTTTCTCTGGCATCGCATCGACAAATTCGGTGTCGGAAAATTACCGTAGAAAACTAAAGCGATTTCGAACTACACACTGCGTCAGTCTACCAAAATCCCCGTCGATTTTTGAGGATTGTCAGTTACTATTGTCGCTTTATTTCCAACTGCTCTGTCATGCGGAAATCACCGACAGATTTGTTACAAACTAACCCAAAAGTTTGTTTTAACCCCAGAGGCCACCACCGCTTTCACATCCGTCACACAGGCCCTGACAAACACCACATCCCTCGGCTATCTCAGTACTGACGAACATGCGCAGCTGATTCTAAAGAACGACGTATCTCATTCTGATGTCGATGCCGTTTTTCAGTAAGTTATCGGTAATGAAATCCGACCGTTGTCATTTTTCTCCCAGAATCTACAGCCTGCCAAAACGAAGTACAGTACCTTCAGCAGGAAAATGCTGCTTATCTGCCTCACCCTCAAGCATTTCCCACGTGTGTTGAAAGGGCGAACGAACGCCGTCACTACTACTTCGGATAGGTACTCCCCGAGAGGAACCCGCCATTTGGACTTTATTTCTCAGTTCACGACGGACATCCGCTACATCGATGATCCGAGCAACCTAGTCGCAGGCTCTTCATCTAGTGTGCACATTCCTTATTTATCTCAATCTTCCATCTATTTAGAGGCCATAGCGGAGGCCCACCCAAACGATGCTGAAGTCAGTCAGTCACGTTCTCACCCGTCCCTGAAATTCTTTTAAATACCAATCCTGCACTGCGACTCCCAAATTTACTGTGACAACTCGACCGGTAAACCTTGACCTTATCTTTCTTCTAATTACAGGCGAAATATTTTCAGCCAGTTCCATTCTATCTCCCACCCCAGCATCCGTTCCACTGTCAACGTAACCACTGACCGTTTCGTTTGGTCAGACATGCGCAAGGATCTACGTGAACTGGCTAACCACTGTCTTATGTGTCAGCGAAGTGAGGTACACCGCCGCATCACCATACCTGGAACTTTCAGTGTACCGGACGCCAGCTTCAAACACGTCCACGTTGACATAGTAGGCCTACTTCCACTGTCGAACGACTATACTCATTTATTGACCTGCAGTGATTGTTTAACACGTTGGTAGCAATTAGTGCTGATATGCGACAGCTCGGCCGAGAATATCGCACAGAGGTTTTGTGGAAACCTGGGTATCTTCTTTCAGCGTACATGCTTCCCTTTCTACCGACCCTGGTTCTCAGTTCACATGCACACTGTTTCGCGATCTGCAGCACTTACTCTGCTGTGAACACTTCTGAACAATTGCCTATCACCCAGCGGTAAATGGCTTGGTGGAACGTTTCCTTCGTCAAAATAAAGCTGCCATCCTTGTTGCGATATGCGGTTCAAACCGATCAGAAATACTATCCCTGATTTTGGTTGACATCCGCAACATCATCAAAGAAGACATCGAATGCACTCCCAGCTTAACTTGTTTATGGCAACATCTTACGCCTTCCAGTTGAAGTATTCACGGATCCTAGAACTACTGGCGAGATAGGCCCAGCATCCTACTTTACGCGTTTGAAGCTGCACGCGCGCCAGCTGAAGCTCACTCCGACGAGGACTACCCGAGGCAGACTAGAGCGTACGAAGACTTGTGCACATGCCCCTTCGTGTTCATCAGAAGTAATGCACTCAAGACGTTCTTTCAGTCATCCTACGACGGTCCGGTTAGAGTGCTCAAACGCAAAAACAAGTATTTCATCACTAACCATATACGCTGACCACCTAAAAATAGCCCATGCGGCTCATTTCAACCTATCTTCTTTTCTTCCGGCAGTGATTACCACTTTGTTCCATCCAGAAAAAATCATTCAACAAACTCCCCATTTATTCGTCCAGTAAACAACATGGTTGAAAAGCAGGGCAACGTTGATGAATATGATTGGCAAGTTTTGTCTCTCTCTTCGTTATAAACTTGCTTTACTCATCTAACGTCCTGTGCACACACACACACACACACACACACAATTCAACAATATACGTTCTGCGTCGTCGCGCCATATTGCGTTATGCAATCTCCATATGTTTGGTCGCTATTCTATTCAATAAAGCTTCAATCACCCTACTTTGGTATCACGCTTTGAAACTATTTACAATGACCACAGAGATGGATCAGTCAAAAGTTAAATCAAGTGACCGTGAAATGGAAGATTATTCGGTGTTTTGACATTTGGTATCTCGCAAAATCTAACTTAAATAGGCTCAACAAGGTTACATTTGTCCTACAATTCGGTGGCAAAGATGTTTATGCCCTAATCAAAAACATGGCTATTTCATAGACATCAATCAGTGTTTCCTATCCTGTGCTAAAGAAACCACCCCATCATTTTAAACCGGTAATTTTCATGGTAACTAACAGAGTCAACTTCAATGTACAGATTCGGTAGGAATGTCGGCCTATTGAGGACTTCATCCTACGGTTTCAGACACAAACAGCTAAATGTGAATATGGTATCCAGCTGGAGAATCAACTAGGTGACCAACTGATCTCTGGCATCAACTTGTCAGAGTCATGGCAGAAACACCTGTTGGATCATGCTCAAAAGTTTCAAACCATTTGTTAGATGTGTGAACATTATAAAGGTGTAGAAGAATTACGAAGACCACTGGAGCTGTCCTGTGCAATCATTCTAAAAGTAACAAACCAAGACCAAACCAGAATCACAAGTTCAAACCTGCTACTGGTTTTCTTGTGCCAAGACCGTTCGTTCATTTACCCAAGAGAAATAATGCAAAGTCAGTACTACAGAAGTTTTGGTATTGCACATCTTGTGGATGCAATCATTCCCGGTATGCCTGTCCACGGAGACTGGCAAAATGCTTCAGCTCTGTGGCAAAGTGGGTTATCTCCAGCTAGTACGTAAGTCCTAAAGTTTCTGTCATTTGACGAACGATTCCAGTTCTATATTACCACCACAGAAGGAGGACATTTTCGTTCCATCTGTTTTGCTTCAAAATATTCCATAGTTTTTAAAACGTTAGTGTTTGTTTCTTGCCAAAGTCACAATTCCCTTATTGATACCGGTAGTTTTGAGTTAATAATCTTGCATTCATATCTAACCGTATTTAGACCTGATGTCATTCTCCCGCCCACAGAAGTCAACATTGGTGGTATTACTGGTCATTCATTGCCTGTTGTAGGTTTTTGTATCGTGTGTGGTAAGTTGCTCATTGCTATGCTAATCGAATGTCATTTTATTTCAAGCTCAGGCCAATCTGTCCTCGGACTTTTACGCCTACTGCGTTTTCAGAATTCTCTGCTAACGTCAATGAATGAGGATGACATTACACGAGTTATACTCGACTGTTCTAACGCCACAGAGGAATTGCGAATACCAAAGCTGGAACCTATAGTTTCAGGAGACCCCATCTTTCTTACGAAATGAATCATTTTATGTGCTTTACGCAAACCTGTGCGGGAAGAACTGCAATTTATGCATGATAAGAGAGTAGTAACGTCAGCAGCATCATCAAACTGGGTGACTTCGTTAGCGACACACTTGAGAGCCGATGGAGTCACATCAAGAATTTGTGGGGATTACAGGCTGACTTTGAATACACGCCTACTACAACATAATTGCAAGGAAGAAGAACCCAAGGATATACTGTGTTGTTTGTGAAATTGAGAAGTCTTCAAAAATCAATTCAAGAGACACTTATTTTCAACCGTCGCTTAATGAAATTGCGAACAATTCAAAGTTAATTAATAGACCATTCGGACTGTATCAATAAAACTTCCCACGTTATGGTTTGAATAGTTCGGCGGCTGTATTCCAAGATATCATGAATATAATCGACGAAAACTCAGGTGACAATAAAACCTAGCAAAATTATGCTACTGTTCATACTCCTGATGAATCTACTCATGGGTTTCGCCTATACTGACTGCTAAAGCGATTTTTCCACTTCAGCGTAGCCATTATCTCAAATATGTGCAATTTTTTAGTTTCTTCTTCCACATATCTTGGTTATGTTTTTAGTAATAATTATTTCAAACCAGATTTGCAACGCTTAGACTCATTAGTGAATGCGTCATTCTCACTCGATTTACACGAACTCCGATCTGTCGTCAGTTTACTTCAATAGGAAATTAAGTTATATTCCAAATTTCTTCCAATATGCTGGCTAATTGTTCGATAGTTTATCCATCGTCGACCCTTCTTGGTCCACCGGCCATGAAAAAACGTCTCGCACTGTTTTCTATCATCTTTAGTCTACCGCTGCTTCAAACCCGTTTTTTGTCAAGGATCATCTTAATGTTAATACTGATGCTTTACTCACTGGAACAGGGGCGGTCGTGAACAGCTTGACAAACATGGTATGTGCACTTTTCGTCATCTATCTAAAGTCGAACATGGACAGTCCCAGACTCAACGTATACTGAGCTGAACTGCACAAATAGTTTTTGGACCGATACTCATTAATGCAACAAGAGACAGATGACTATTCATACGATTACATCGAGCGTAACAACAAATAGGTGGACATCCCAAGAGACGAACTGAGAGAACAACTGGTGCATTGTACGAGTAACGGTCAGTTTCTGTCCAACAGTGCAATCTACGGACGGAGAGATGGAGTGGCAATGGCTCGCTTCTAGGTTTCTTGTTAGCTGACGTTTTCATGAGCAAACTGAAGACTACCCAATTGAGTGTGGTTATTGAACAGTTTATATGTTACGACTGCTATGTTGGTGGTATTTTTCATGTCGCCAACAAGAATTCTAACATGAACAGAGTTATGGTAGCTTCTAACTCAGCCCATAGCAGTATTAAATTCACCAAGGATTTAGACAACAATGGCCAAATAAATTTATTGGATGTTAGCATAGAAAGAAGAGAATATGGTTCAATCCAAGGAAATGTGTACAGAAAACAAAACTTGGAGTAGCCAGTACCTTCAGTTTGACAGTTTAGTTCCGCTAAATCGAAAGCGAAACATCATACGGTGTCGGACGGGTAGGGCGTTAAAGATCTACACCCCTGACACTTTACAAGCTGAGCTAGATTTTCTACAAGACGTGTTCATGCAGATTGGCTACTTAATGCGTTTCATTCAGAAGACCATGCAAGCTGTAGAGTAAAAATTTAGGTCACGCTCTGTGTATAAGAAACTTGCGTTTATCAGTCTTTCTTTCAAGGGAGATCACGTGACTGAAGTTATCTCAAGAAGGCCCAAAAAGTCAGTCGAAACAACTCACCGTGCCGCTTAATAATGCGTGAGTTTCCGATCAACACCCGTTGTCACGTCACAACTCAATGACAAACTTCCATGCTCTGCAACCAGGTGTTGTGTGTACTCATTTGTTTGCTCGTGTCGAACACCATACCTTGGTCGTATTACATGGCGATTTTCTGACAGAGTGCGTGAACATCATCTTGTGTGGTTGAATAGTGGTGTGGTTAAAACGGTTTCAAACGTAAATGTTGTTCATTTAACCGACTCTAATCAATCCGTCCGTAAGGAAGACGCTTTTCAGATTGCTTCCCAAGTGCCATGGAATCAAACAAAAATGGTGAGAGTCCGAATGTTGACTGTTGCCGACGCCATTAGTATCTGATTTCACAACCCTGACCTCTGCGCCCAGACGAAGTTCGTGTGGACACAATCTCTCATCGTTTATAATCAACCAAGTCCACCAGTTGGAACAGTGATTGTTTAAATGATAACAAACGCGTCGTCCATAGCCTCTAATGACCATTTAGCGGACTCATCCCAGTCAATGCTTTCATATTTATTGTGTTGTGGTTAGCTTGATGATAAAACACAGAAAACAAGTCGTGTTTGCTACATTGTCGTTCTCATATTATGAAATCTTAGAAATCCTGCATCATTTTGGCAGGTCGCTAACTAATTCATCTGTTGCCAAGATGCGACAATAGAGCGTTGCTATCAATTCTTGCGACTATACGACTTTCAAACTGAGCACCACACGCAGTTGATCGCAGCCTCCATATTCAGGTATGCCTATCGGCTGGTCCACTTTGAAAACAAGCACCAGACTCGAGTTTCGCTTTTATTAGAGCCTACCTTTATTGCAAATTCTTGTCCAAATCGGAATTTGTATGGAACAGAGTAATTCGGTTCCTTCTGCTTTCGAAATGACCGGACAAGCTGAACATTATTCATGCAAGCTTGTGATTGTGCGTTTGCAACTGATTGCTTGGTCATGCCTATTGTGACGTTATTGTCGTTACGGCTAACATGCTAACCTAACAAGCGCGAGGGCCAGAACACTGTCTGGATAGACAATTTGAACGCAAAAGCTGTTAACCGAATATGGGCGATGTTCAAACTGATGTCACCCAACTGTTCGACTACTTATTAGTAATCTATTGTTATTGCTACATGTACACATTAGCTAAATATCAGCTAATACGAAATAGCTATTCACTGAACAAAATAGGAATGATGCTTTCGTGCCAGGGTTTTCCTTTTATTAAACATAACTATTTGTCTCAAACAGACACCTTCAAAGGATGCTGAACTTTGGATTTACTTGTTTACTATGTTTTTGGAAGTTGTTAAATGTATGATCCTGGACTATTTGACTTACAGCGAAACTATGGGTGAATTGAAGTGGCTAGCTTCAAGGTTATTGGAATGGCTGTCTCATGCTCTGTTGACTTGTATTCAATGCGACTGTTTTAGAGACTATAGCGTTTCTTATTAACTTTCCCTCCAAGCTGTTACGCAGATGTTAGTTGATTATAACAAGATTTTTGTTGTACATCATTCTCAGTGTTCTATTGTTCTGTTGCCTTGCATATTACGTGGTTTATCTGAAGCTTCTGCAAGCATATGTATCTCAGGTGGTAGATGTTAGACTCAAAATATGGTACTCTGACAACTGAGTTGTCTGTGTCTCAGCTGTAAGACTGTTGTTAATAAACACCATGCATGAAACATTAATTCTTCCATACCGGAACACTACCTGCTTTAATTGTATCGAGTAGGATGTGCTAGTGCGAAATTATTGAAACGGGCCAAATTAACCCGATAGATGAGTATAGGCCGTATTCCTTCTGTTTCTGAATCTCTTGACTTTTGCCCATTACGTCATCTGTGAACCTTTTGAGGTAAATGAGACTGTGGTATGGGCGTGATCAAGTCTAAGTCCTCTTCAAGACTGTCCTCTTTACAGCTTCGACATACTCGTGTGAGTAGCGTACGCAATAGTGCACGTTTATTTTGGACAGATACGAAACTGCTATAGATTAAGCATTCAGCAGACCGGGTAATATTCTTACGGACAGCCCTTCTAGCACAGCTTTCAATGAAGTATGTCAATAATCCGCTAACAGCTACTGGTTTCCATTTCATACATTAGCCCACGGTTGCGACAGTAATTCATTAACTGTTTCACTAGGTTGTTTCTCATCTAATTAGAAGGCTTGGAAACTACTTCTATGTTCAATCAAAAGAAGTTAGCCTACCGGTGTTACTATAAATGTAATACTAATGAACCAATACAAAACGTATGCGCCAGTCGCCCTTCTTTTCCTAACTAGTTTGTCCAAATTGCTGAAGAGAGATAACTGCTTCTAACATTGGAAAAGAATATATGGATCAGCAAACACTCAAAAGTATTGCTTTCGTCGTCATATATCTGCGCGAAGAAGTGGGACTTCCATGCACCACAGAGTTTATGATTTTTTCTTTCTCAGACACCCCTCAAAGAACAGTGGCTCCCGCCGTCATAGTAATTTGGATTGTTTTCAGCCAATAGAAAATACCAGGAAAACCTCCCAATATGAGAATGACTGGCTACCAACCTTCATGCTCATCACTCGCAAAGCTGTACACCCGGAAGTTGACTACCGGTTAAACCCATACAATAGAATCTGTTTTCCGTTTCTCATAGACCATTAGTGTAAAGTATTCGAGTAGAGTAAACTTCGCGTTTACATTATAATTATGTGTATCAAGTGACAATCAATCAGTGCACAGCCATGGTCCTCGAGTTGGCTGCCTCACAATCACAATTATTATCTCGGAACTTATTTGCTTTCCAATTACAATATCTGATACTCAAGATGATTGCACAATTGCCAATATGTAAGGTGCAGATTTTGGATAAACCGCAATATTTTCCAAATCGCGTTCAAAAGCGTCATGTTTAGGTTTCAGAAGGGTGTAATCACACCGGATGTTTGTTGTCGAGAACTTCGAAAACTTTTCTTCTCACAACACTGATTCATTCTTATGGCACTGTTATCCAAGAACTTGTCATCAGCCATGAGTCATACACACCAGAAGTATATTAGTAAGGTCTCCAGTGTACAAACATGATTCAATGTTCGACTGTGTAAAGGAAGATATTTTGAGTGGGTCCAAAATACAAATTTAACCCTATAAAATGTTTTACAGTATATGCTCTTTTTAGATTCCAGGACGTATTAATCTGTGTGGGAAAGCCGAATTCCCGAAATTTAAAAAGTTCTGCATTAATGTCCAGAATTGTTGTCTACAGTAGAAGATAAACCAAATTTTTGCAAAGTAGCTGAAAAACACCTCATTTTTCATAGCTTATTTATGTGAACGGGAATATTAGAAACGCGTGGCACACAACGCGCAAGCAAACTTGAGCCTTAGCACGACATTTGTCAGGCTCTCAGTGTTACTGAGAAAACACGGACTGATAAATCAACGTCAACAAACTAACAATGAGGATTCTAGCAAAGTTCCCTGAGTCGATTAATAATTGCTATTTTGTGCAATGGTTTTACTTTATGACAGAAACTGTTCTAGCACAAATGATGTACGTGTAAAAGCAATGCGCAAAACGGTATACATCAGCAAACTGCACACGGCAAGTGTTACCTTTATACAGATTGAACATCACCCACAATTGATCTCAACTGTCGCATTTCCATAGACTTTCCCGTCGGCCCATTTCAAAAAGAAGCACTAGCTTCGATTTTCGCTCTCATTAGAGCTCGTCAGTAGTGCATATCCTCACCACACAGTAGTCAAATATCGCTCAACAAGTCAATGATTTCTGTTATTTCAACTTTCACAGAAGTCCTAGTCGAGGGGTCATTGATTGGAGTTATCAGACAGTAACTGTGTCTCCTCTCGAGGCGACCGGGCAACCTGATCATTACTCACAAGCGAAAGTGGTTGAGCGTTCACATATGATAATTCGGTTGTGCTTGTTGTGAAGTCAGTGGTGCAGTGGTAAGCACGGTTGTCCCATGAACAGCATGACCGTGGTTCTAGTCCCGGCAGTGACGAAGATATGCACTACTGTTAAGTTCTAATGAGAGTGGAACTCGAGTCTACTGCTTCTTTTCAAAATGGGCGAACTGGAAAGTCTATGGGAACGCGACAGCTGCGATCAATTGTGGGTGATTTTCAATTCACATGAAAATCAAAATCCCTTTTTACTCATAAGTATTACTGTGTTTTATACGGAACATATTTTTGTTCGATTTTTCCTTTCTGTTATCACACTTAATGAGTCATTTTGTTGGATATTCACACAACCGTTTCCGGAATGTTGGGTCGTGAACGAAAATAACTAAAAGTCACTGACTTCACGTGGCCTACGTTTACGGCAGCATCTTAGGTGGGAGACCAGAAATCATCATATTCTGGGGCCGCCGTCTGATTAAGTATTGTCTCTTATAATCCGTTCACTCAGAAGGTGGTTGATTCATCTACCTTGTATAGTTGCAGTATATGCTAAGCTTATCGGGCATTGAGGAATGTATCCGACCGCATGCTGAATTTTTGGCAAACGATTAATTGCCCACTACTTTCCATTACCGAATCATTTAGTTGGTTGTCTGTTTTCTATCACACGTTGTCCTCAACGTGAGCTTTGCGGAGTTGACAGCAGAAAACCAAAGTGCATGTTTTATGGTTAAAAACTGCACGTATGAGCAAACAGTATAAGCAAGGAATTAATCGGTAGCTGGCATGTAAGATATTCACCTCACACATTACGACATGTTTCCGTTTCGCGTTTACTAGGTTTGGAAGTCCCGTACAAGCTGCCGTTTCTAGTTGTGAAGCTACAGAATGACGACAGAAACAAATCAAACACTGTTGCATCACATCATTACTACGTCCAGTTTGTGTCCCATTTTATGTTTTCGCAAAACGTAATAATCGAAATGAACTGTTAATGTGATTTCGATTACAACACTCCCGAGGAAGGCCACCCGATGTGGTTGAAACGTAGAGTATTACTTGTTCGTAACGTTGTGTTATTCCCAATCCATTTATTAGTTGTAAACAACATTTTTGATCACGATTTGTGAAGTTGAACTACGATTAACAAGTTCACCTAGTGTGTTAAGCTCAAATATAGCTTATGCTGTTCATTTTTTTCTCGACAGAATATAATTTTATTTGAACGCTGACAATTGATCTGTTGGAACAGTGAGGCGTTTCAATCTAAAAATAGTCAAACATGAACATAACACTCAAAATGATGTAGTGACAACGGACAGTTATTTAAGGCGTGCGTACCTAGGTAGCGGTTCAGTTGGTCTTTCGTTGGAATCCTTATTAGATATCGCAATTAGTTGAATTTACGGACACACACTATGTTGTTACTAAACTTCGACTAACTAAGCACGACACTAGAAGCTCCAAGGAAGTGGCTGCCTTGCAAGCGTCATCCTCTTTTGTTGACATTTTTGTTCAAGTGACGTTGATCACATTAGATTACAACTACAGATTTTATGAGTTACCTTTCAACTCCTACTTTCTTTCGGCTTTACCTGTATGTTGTGAAAGTGACGGCATGAACTGCTGGCAAGTCATCAACAGTAGTTTTGGTGGGTTTTTGAGTCAACCTGATATCATTGTATCAACAAGTGTTTAGGAATCGGTGGCGTTCGTTTGTGAGCAACCAGTCCGCCAAGCTGAGACTGATGCGTCATCACTTTTTTCAGCCATTTCGAGCTGTGTTCGATCAACCGAGGTGATAGATTTCGATTTGTTCTGCTTACGTAAACGTTACTGCAACTGCAAATGAACCGGTACACAAAATGGGAAATAGAAGTGGTTGACGAACTACGTTCAAGATTATGGAGAACTGGTTCAGTAGTTGTTTGAACTAAGGTCAACTGTGCAGCTGCATATGTTCAGGATAGAGCAAACTTTAGTTAATGCATAATATTGTTGACAGGATGGTCAATTTTGAATCGAAAAAAACAGGAACATCACAACAATCACTATGAGTTCAGTGATTTATTCACGTTATTACACTAAAATATCAAACAGTACTATTCAATTTACTGTGAACTTTTCGAAGAAATCAAATAGAACACCAGTGTTTTGCACTTCAGTTGATGCACCCTTCCTAGTTGATTCACAAAAATATCACCAGCAGATTCTCGGGGCACAGGCAAGTCACCCAAATGGGTAGAAGGACTTTTGTTGTACTCCGAGTTACTCATTTTAAGCCAAATTTTGTAATATCGACGGATGACGGGTTTTGTCTTACGATGTTTTTATATTTTACTGTTTCCATTATACTATAGTATGCGTTTTGTTCACCTTGAAGACGTAAAAACTTCACGAAATATTGGCCAACATTGAAAACTCCAAAACTGTTGTTATTCCTTTTTCATCTAACTAGATACATATCAGAAATATTTTAAGGTTTATCGTGTTGGAACGGCTGTTCATTCAACACTATGAAGAACACGAGTAGTTTTTCGACAAGAGATGAGAGGTTCAGAAGTTGACAGAAACTTTGCTACCAGTACAACCTAATCATAATCGTCCTTAGCTAGGACTGCAAGTTATGATGGGCTACTACGTGTGCGACCTAGTAATAAAATGTCGACCCTAGTTCAAAGGTTAAACAGAAGACGAGCTAAAACGCACGTTCGACAAAATTTATATTTGAACTAAAACGCAGTTTCATTAGCGAGCAGCTAGAATCTGTCAGGACGGCGAATAAAAGTTGACTACCAACTAAGAAATACCACAAACGTGGTAAAATTGATTTACCAGTAAAAGACTCTGGAAAAGCGATCCCGTGTGCGTCCGCAATATTGCAAAATAAAGCGGGAAATACAACACTTCATAGTGTACATTTTAAAATTAGCATCACACGACTAGAGTAGTTCTTGATTGGATTCATATGGTAAAAATGGGTCTACCTAAGTTCGCCTAGTCAACATTTCGACTTAACATCTGGAACTTCGGCCAGTCCTAAACGCTGCTTATAGAAGTGAATAAGAGCTCCGACTCGTAATTTGGACGCAGCACACATGGTCGCATTCAACATAGATACAAAGAGGGTGATTCCTGCTCTCATTATGTACCCCCACTAGCGTGACCGACTGTCATGCTCGCTGTATATAGCTGCCGCAAAATAGCATTGTACTTAAAAGCTGAACATAGACTGAAGGTCTCAGTTGGAATTAAAAAACACGTTATGCTTACATATACAATTGTTAGCTATTATTGATCATCCTCACCTCCGGATTGGTTATCCACTTTCAGGCCGGTGAAATGCATCAGGAATATGTGCAAACATTTCAACACAAGGGTGAGTAGATATAGAGTACTATTGAACTCTCTGTCACGGGTTAACTGACAATGGGTTGTTGGGATATGGTTACTTCAACAGATGTCAGTGGGACACAGTAAGACCACCCAAAATCAATTGCATTCGGTCTGTGTGATATAGCTAAGCATCATTTTCGAAACCCCAGTGTTTCATTCATCGCTTCCCATTGGTGTAATATTGGCTTTTCTTTCATTGTCTTGCAATCTACGGAGAGGTCATTTTTTCAAGATCAGCATGTTTGCTTGCTACTAGTTATCGAACTCTTAATGACCTCAGTACTCGCTTAGCTCCGACCATGCATAAGGCCCTATGTATTTGTCTGCCCTCCACCACTAAGGGCAAACCTGCTGGTTTTGACTAAAATTTCTTTGATGTATTCGCGCATTGATTACAGAACACGGCAATTTTAGCGAAGTGATGTCTTCTGAAAACGTAAAATTAACTTCACACCAGCAACTCAAGTTGACGGAGATATTCACTGACTTTCAATCATTCTAACACCAGCAGCTAAAACAGGAACGATTAAAAACGCTATCATGAAATTTTCATTAGATCCTACAGTTGATTCTGCCGTTTAATCATGGCCTAAACGCCACGAAGATGTTTATCTTACGGATTTTTCAAAACAAAATGATTTACTGAAGATCTGTGTATTAGTAAGAAAGCTAAGGACTGCTTAGCATACGAAATATATCATCTTCATTCTTTCAAGTAGTTCACGCCTCTTCAACTTTTTTGAAAGGATTATTCGGTTTGCATCCCTCATTATTTATAATCCATCGTCAGCTTCTCGTTCGGATGGGAAGGCAGTAATGAGTTTGTCACGCACGTAAACATTGTTAACTGCATATAAGAACTTTTCAGACTGCCTTCTAATATTGGCAATGGATCTGAGTGTTCAGCTTTGGTCAGAGACTTACAACTGATGCAAATTGCCTAACTAGCATTTTCACGGAAGTCGAGCAAAAAGCAAACATCCTTCCAGAGATTTTCAAGGCTGAATTTTAATGACTTATTAATCTCATGTTCGACACTGTCCTGATTTGTCCACCATAATGCCATAAAGCAAATATTGTTCGTAAAACTAAATGCGCATTAGCAGCTTGTTGTCCAAACAAACAACACATCAAACAGCTTTTAACTTCAGATACTTTGCCCTCAAGATTCTACCAACCGTTCATGGTTTCTATGCAAAATCTGCAGTGGTTAACCAGATGATTAAATAAATGTCCACCCAAGTAGATGAATCTTTTAATTTTTTTTCCACGAGAATGTGTCAGGTACACAGTTAAACATTGATGGAGCTTGCAACGTAATAAACCTTGACTGAATCAACGCTGATAGGCCGGCATTTCTCCTGGCATTGGGGCACGCAAATATTGATCTATTGGCGTAGTAAATGCAGCGTTCCGACCAAATGGCGTTTTGTTACTCAGACCGACTTGCGTATTTCCCTGAGGAGATAGAGAATATAGATTTAGTAAACAGCTGACGGTTATTAAAATTGAAAAACTACATAACTTTATCACAAAAAACTCTGTGACACTACTCAGTTGCAAAGAATCAATCTCTATTAAATCGGTCTTAGCTTGTCAGTCAGAACAAGGTAAGTTTTCAGATTGTCTGTCGTGCCAGATGAATGTGTACAGACCTATTGGTGCAATCTGCGTTATTTGATATTTCCGTTCAACACAGGCAGAGCTTTCGCTTACACGGTTATATGTGCATATGATAGATACGAATAAACCATATTGCAGATGTTGGGAGTTTTCGAAAATTTAGTATCAGCAAGAATGAAACGTCTAATATTACCTGCGTTAAACAGAGGCACTTACTTTATCATGGACTGAATCTTTTCAGTGTTGTCGTGCGTATAAGATTTCACTACACAGCATGCATTGTGAGCTACCAATATAAGTTAACGACGTCACCGAGAAACGCCTGTAAGTAAAGCTGAAGACCTTAGAATGTTTCTTCCAGAATGACACGACCCAACATATTATGGGATGAGATAAAAGCTATACCCATGAGGATATCCATGCAGAATGAAAAGTCCACAGTTAGTTACCCATTCACCTTCACAGAACGGTACCAGTATCCTTCTGGTTCCTCGATCAAACATTTTAAGTAGATAACAGGTCTGAAAATTCTATGGCTTTTGATCATCAAAGGAGCTGTTGTTACTTCCGCTTCCGCGCCATAACTTGTCGGGAACTGTTTGCTTATCAGGTGGTTGTTTTTGTTCATGCTATGAGCTACCGCACTATGAGACCGCATAGCAGCTTATTCGCTGTCCTAAAGGCTGGTTGTAAAAACGTTGTTTGTTACTGGCAATTACTTGTCTTCATTCACACATTTATTTTCGATGAACAGCATTGGAAAGAATTTCGACCGTCCAGTTAGGTGACGGTGCTCAGTGATGACTGATTAATGATCTCACGTGTTTGATGTCAAGGTAGCAGAAGTAGTAAGCTCTTACCGGGCTGATCTCACCAATAAGAATGCGTTATTCTCAACAGTGTACACTGGCGTTTACTTTGTGTCTATGTATATATCCAGTTAAATTCCTGCTGTTGGTTTGTTTCCACTACACTCAAGTGTTTACTGGCCTGATATGTTTTCTTCGACTAAACTGGCACACATGTACTCCTGAGGCCACCTATGTTCGGGAAGTTGTTCACCTCGATAACAATTTAAATACCAATCACTGAGTCCTGATACTTAAAATTTCATGGTAAAGCAAGTTGTCGTAAATCTGCTCACACTACAGGCCCGGCAAAAAGACGCTTGATATCGATCAATCTGTTCAATTCGCTTACATATTTAAGCTATACACTCAGCGCAGCAGGTTAAACAAACAAAGACTTTTGAACAGTTATCATTTGAAAATTGCATCCAAAAAATTTAAAGGTGAGTCTGCCTTAAACACAGATTGGTTGTCCCATTTTAACCACATCACGTTTTTCGGCTGTATCCAATGGCAGAGTAAGTTTAAGATTCTTCTCATTTTTAAGAGCATAAACGTGGCGTTCTGACAGAATTCCACTGAGATTCTGTCCACAGTGCATTTGTTCTAAGATACAGAATGAATTTTTGCCAAGTTGTTTCCAATTTGTTTACAAGTCGAACGAAAGAATTTATCTAGAATGCTCTAGTGGAACTCTGAATGACCTTGTCGCAGCTGACCAAAGCGTTCATCTCTCAGTTAAACAGAAGCGGGATTAGGTTCTATTTAGTTGCAGTAATATGCACTAATGGTGAAAACAGGGGAAGTAGAGTTTGGAGAACCTTCTATCAGAGAGACCTCTGAATATGAAAATTGTGTGTGAGGAGCCAATCAGTTTTTAAGCCATAAAGGTCATGAAGCCAAATTCACATATAGTCCTCGAATGGTCACGACGTTTCCACTTGGTTCAAGGACAGTTCTAAACTCTCTCGGTAAATAGATGAAACAATTAAGCGTACTGTTCTGGTACATTTATTCTGCTTACCGGCATACAGTCACGATGTTCTGTCCAAAATGTTACCGGCTGTTCATGAGCCAATTCGCAAATCTGTAAAGATTGAGAACAACCGGAAAAGTTTTACACAAAGATTAATTCTAAAGGGAGCCCGAAAGGTTTAAGGGCGTTGCTCTGCACCAGTCTGACACTCGTCTGTCACTTTACCCTGTATAAACCTGTATTATAACTTTCACCAGGTCATCCCGTTTCTAAAGAAAAAATATTATTTTTTATCGACAGAGAACACTTAATCCCAGCCTAATTACAATAGTTGCTGATGATTGACAATTTTCAGTGCACCCAAAACTAACTATGAAAAACACATCCATCTGGCCATTCATCGTCACATCAGTCATACAAGGATGTTTCACCAATAAACATAGCGGTAGCACTGACAGAGCGCTGTCGTGCATCGTATGGAGAACAAGATTCCATTGCTTGAAGAAAACAGGCAATAAATTATGGTACTCTGAGAAATTCAGCCTCAAAATGTCTGCATTTTACATACAATCAAAAAAGCTAGAAGTCGCCCTAAAACGACACTCAGGAGATATCTCATTATAACTCGTACAGACCAGATTCTCTACTAAACACTTCTTTCTTTACATAAAAAAACAGAAATTGTTTGTATAAAACTGGCAAACCTTATTATTACTGTCATCCACTTTACCCTAGTTCTTGTGTTCCCCCGCTGGTTCTTTCCTATGAAGAAAGTTTCTTTTTCAGAACGTCCGTTGTCACATAGCTGCTTGTAGAAGAAAAGCACAGTAATATACTAATGAAGCTCAGGCATGATAAACTTTCAGCATGATTCATTCAACTCAAAGAATCTATTAACTTTATATCTCCATTCTACAACCACACAAACCTCGGATCATGCCGTTTAACTCGCTATCAAATTAAGCACTCAAAATTTCCTTGGTCTGCTTTTCCCATCTTTTCATGAAAAATTGAAGACAATTACAAGTAAGTCGGTTCAGTTCCCGAAACGGGACCTCAGAACCACAGAAAGGAATCGCATTAGCTAAGGGAGGTAATTAACATGCTTTTCCGCAATCCAAGTGACCATGACCTTTGGTCTATTGGATGAGTGTTTGGACTACACTCCACCACTTATCCACTAGTTGTACGTTCGCCTTTCCTGTCTTCTTAGTGTTGATACTGTCCAATTAAGTTCAAACTGCAATCTACCACTTCACTTGTGGTCACTGGGACAAGTGTTTGGAATGCCTACAGCATTTCCAGCAAGCTAAGAGTTAACTGCAACAAATTGGAAGATATCGGCTATCTTTAAAAACACTCATTAGATTTTGAACAGTGGCTACTGGCCTTTAAATGACAAGAAATATTATAACAGTTAGACAGTACTTATGTTTTTTAATCAGTAAGGTAACAGTAGACTTTATCTGTTTGTAATCTCACATAACTTCAAATCGACGTCACGTTTACTGGGTGCTGTGATAGCATTGTTTGAGTATGAAAACAAATACTAAGTACAAACTGAAACAGGTCAAGTTATATTACATTTCTTTATCTAAGCGGTGCTGGTACTGGCGGTTATGTTTGAATCAAGTATCAAGTGAGAGCTTTGGGAATCACCCTTGGGCTTCATGAAAGACATATCAAGATTTCTATGAACAATAATTATTCAAGGACATCGTATCCGAAGAAACTTTCAAAACAAGTCCCAAATAACCTTCGGTAATAATTTTAATGGGTGTAATGGGTTATCAGGGTTGTCGGTTGGCCCAGCTGTACCATATTATTTACAGCCATACTGCTCGGAACAACGTGATTCATGAGAAACAGGTTGCAACGCAGTGTTTTTCTTGAAGGGATGCTTCACTAAAAACTTTATCCAATACTGTTTCGAAGGTTTGATAAGGGAAGTGGTATTAAGCACCATTAATTCTCATATTACTAACTTACACTAAAATATCTTGGAGTTTTTGCTCATAATGCTCAACACACCTTTTGCTAAATAAGCAGTTTACAGGTGCTACATAGTTTGAAATTCGATCCATTTTACAGTCCCATTCTTGAAGGGTCCGTAATGAATTGATTCTTACTACGTTTTTACTTTTAATTGCAACACCCTCTTTGCCACTATTAATAATTATTGCTTCAAATACTACTGAAGAATTGCGTCTCCTTAAGCCAGTCAATCAGCAAAGAGAAAATACGTATCGAGAGATGTCGACATTTTGCTCACTCACTTCGGTCGTAAAAACACTAAAGTCCACGAGATATTTGAATAGCAGGAATATCACAAATGTTTAAGTATTGGACTTGACAGGAAAAAGGACTGATATAATTTCCAAGACGGATAAATTACTTGCGTCAACTGCCTATAAGTATATCGGGCCGGACGGTGTGTATTGGTTAAGAGTGTTTAAGAGAACCTGAGCAGTTTCGAAAATCTCTCGCAAAATGACATTTCACATGAGTTAAAGGAATCAACAAAGACGACTACATTACCAATGGCGTAAATAAAAAGTTACAGTCTGCCCTGTGGCCGAATTTTGACGCCTACTCACAACTCAGCTTGTCCATACTCGTGACCTACCAGGTTGCCTTGTCCTTCACTTAAGCTACCAGTTCACTTGTAGTCTTGTTGATATCAATCTAAGTAAGATATCTCGATGTCTGTGACAGAGGGTGGTTGAACATAAGTCTAAGCAGTTGATGCGTGCGACGGCAAAACAGTCAGTGACAACAGAACGTATAAAACGAAGTTTCACCTCGTTCATAGCAAGCCACATCATGGAAACAGGTCACGTTATTAGCCCTGTTAACTCACTTGATGTGTTATTGAGCAAAGGAATTTCGAAATTGTTCACGTCCTCTCGAAAGTTGTTAACCAATACACATCATCCAGCCCTATACATCCGTAAGCTGCTGACGCAGGCAGTTTTATCGCCTTAAAATGTACATCAACCCTACTTTCATGTAAAGCGTAGTAATCGACCACTAATGGTGTGGCTGCTGTTCATATGTTCTGTGGATTTTAATGTTTTGTTTTCACGCCTGAAGTTAGTGAACCAAATGTTAATATTTCGCGGAAGACCACTTTTTCGGCTATTGGTAAAATGTCATCAATTATGACTTGCATATCGACTGTTTTGTTTACGTGGCAGTTCGTTATACGGAGTCTTACTTGCTATAACTGTTTCCGTACCATTTACATCGAACCTGGAGTGAGCCAGTACTCGTTCCTAAAAAGTGTGGTCTGGATTTCACAAGTAGTGTTAGAAAGATATAGCCCACTTTATATTATGTGTATGTACTTGTTAACAATAATCTGCAAGAGTGGAACAAACAGAAAGAGATACAACAGCAACTATTAGAAATAGAAGTGACCCCGACACACTTCCGATACTACAGAGAGACTTCCCAGCAAAACCTGGCCTCTTTCTGCCGGTCAAATAAACATTGTCTATCCCGATAGCCAATTTCTGCAATTACTTTGGGCAGGTTAACCGGATGAAAGTTAAAAGGATCAAGGCTATAAGCGGTTTTGTGGTAACTTTGTATTTGGTACTCACACCAAGCGAAATTATCTCTTGGACAAGTAAACTGAAACCTCGATTCCCTAACACCAAAAGGTCGGCTTACAACGGGTCTGTAGGGGAGCAAAGATCGACAGTTTTACTTGACAATACGAAGCTCACCACAGGTACTTAGACCTTTCCAAATCCCTCCGAGTTTTACGTTTGGTTCATTTGTGACAGTAACAATTGTAACCTAGATAACCCCTTAAAAGCTAGTTCTTAAAAAGCCTTTAAGAATGAAACAACCGTCATTGAGCCCACCAGCCCATACAGGTACGCCGAGTCGCCTGAATGCTTGAACCTGTGTTCTGCCTTTGAACAGATAGTAGATTGGATTTCAACTAGAACACATGTTGCACAATCCGAAGTGGATCATTTCAGAAATGCTCAGCAGAACAAACAGCCCTCGCGTTAAAAAGATGAAGGAAGAGTTCTGGGTGGGCTACCGTAAAAGACAACCACACAGTTACGCTCTCCTCAGTAGCAACCAGTTTTTAGCTCTCGGGAAAATGGAACAGTGTGCCATTAAAACAATACGGAGTTTGTTAGGGTTTCTGAAGAATGCACCGCCAACAAGTGTTGTGTGAACAAACAGCGGTCCTCCAGTCTCCATCGCACGATCGTCAAACGGTTGAAGGGTACTCATAAGGTACTCCAGGAAAGTGGTAGTACCGAGAGACACCAATTATGTCGCCCAAATCCACTGTATCAGTGTTCAATGGAGTTAATTTTAATACTTGCTGAGACACAAGTCTCTACGCTTCACTTTGTTCTCGTTTTCATTCTGGGTTCATCAATTCACAAGATGGCGCTAGACTGCATCCACACTAAATGTCTCAGTCTAATGGATAAGATTCCAGAACTGTAACAACCTGCATACGAATCATCTTAAATTATGGGTGTTGCACAAACACAGTTGATGCTGCAGGCCAACCACAATAAGGTCTGTATTTCTGAATATTCTGTCTACCTCCTATAGAAAACATGGGAAGGTAGTTGTTGACGTTATTATTAAGTTGCCTCCTACTATTCTGCATAGTGCCAATACCATCTTTCTTACAAGCAATGCGGCTTGGTTACAAGTCCACTCCCTAGCTACGGTTTTGCTATTACTGATGGTTATCTCCCGCCTAAAGTTCAACTAGCCCTTGCACAAAGAGGCTCTCTTGACTCGGTTAAAAGGACTTACTCCCACTAAGCGGGAGTTCTCACACCCACTTGTCATTGGTGGTTTTGGCCCTTCAAAAACGCCCTAAACGTTATAATGTCTTCAACACATCCAGGATTAATGCTCTAAGATAGTTTTGTCATCAACAGACTTGGATCCACCGACGAGGTACCGCGGTCAATCCAGGTCGGTAGTCGACTACTTCTTTGGAGGTGGCTCTATTCGATAGCAGATAAACTCAAAGAGCGTAATCAGATTAATCATGTTACTAATTGAAAGACTAATGATATTCCGGCCAGTGTAATGATCTTCGTCTCTGCTTGTGAGGTCAAGCAAATGAAATATTTTTCCAAGCAGATCTGCTTCATTGAAGTTACACTATAATATGATAGTGTGGAAAACCATTCTACCAAGATTTACGTGCCTGCCGACATGCAAAGTGTAAGCGTTCTACACAAAGGAGTATTAAGTCCTTCTTGCTCTCCTCTTTTTAAGGCAGTTGATCTTCTCCTCGACCTAGGTGCGAACATTTGTAGAGATTTTCTTATTTTTGTTTGCAAGCGATGTTTCATTTCTGTACAACAACCTTTTGTGTCATGTTTACATGTTGTTCAAATTGATACAAGTGACCTTGCAATATAATACAAATTTTGTGCACGTCGGTCTGCTCTTCTTTTCGAAGAGAAGAGCAGACCGACTGCACAACCATCGTTGTGCAGTCGTTTGACGATACTACACGGATCTATCATCCAATTTTTTAGCTCCGTTGTACCACGAACATCGTCGCATCCCCGACCGCACTTCAGCAGTCCATGGCAGCTCTGTGACATCACTCACTTCCGGATACTGGTAATTTGGAATATTGTGGTGGTCATCTCGAACACTTGCGAACACTTTTCTGTGAGTCAAACCCTTTTGATTACATAACTTGTTGGAACTTTGTAACTATTTCTGTCTCATTCGTTTATCCTGTTATCACCGCCAGCTTAGCGAGTTATACTCGCATTTACCTAACCTGTTCAGTAACTCATCTTGACCACTACACACTTACCCGTGGTTCTGGTCTTGGACGTTCCGGTAATTCTTGGGTGTAAAAGTCAACCTTGGTCACTGATCGATAATCTGTTTCGTACACTTCCGGAGTAAAGTCTTTCTCGACCTCTTCTCTTTTTTCTATTTATTAAAAAGAGAGGTTAATGAACAAGATACCTTATCTTCTTGTATAATGCGATATCATCCTCTCTAAAAACTGCATGAAATGTATCCATAGGTAAACATCCATTACTAACCCTTTGAACCATAGGGTGGACACTGTTGAAGCGTGTACTTTTCCATGTTAATATTCTTATCTTTAGAGGATTCGTTTGATTTTTGTTTTGAGCGTTCTTCTAATTCTTTCTCATACAGTTTTTGGTGTCGTTCACGTTCATGATACTTTTTGAATAAAACTCCGTAACACGCTCACCTCTTTGGTCCAATCTATTCTATCGCCTTCTAGTTGTAAGCCTCCTTCTTTGTAAACAAACGACATTTTAAAATTACGCCTTTACGCGGAACCCAGCAACAGCGCTGAGGAATTAGATTGTGACTAGTCAAAACAAATACCTCTATTATGAATGTGAATAATATAGTTTTACCACACTTATTCATCAGCATTTTTTTAACTAGTAGTTTGCAAACATTGTACAGTACGGTGTCTTGCACGGTGTTCTTTTTACATGTTCAAAGGATTCAGTCGGCTAGTGACGGAAGTAGGAAGCAAGGACTTGAATGTTCCGTATCTCGAGGCAATGAAACACATGCCGAGAACAATAATCCCGAACTGAAGAACAGGTACTACGCGATGAGTGGTTAGGTCGATCGAACTTTAACGGCAAACAGAAAATCCTCAGAAACACCACCATTAGGCGAGCATTTCCAAATTTCACAAACGTGCAACCAGCTCTGCCAACGTCTTAGTCGATTGTGCTGAAGCTTCAGTTTTGACAGCAGGTCTTCTAAGGTATTGTTCGCGGAAGCATTTGACAGAATTCTATATGCGAGAATGGAAGTCTTAGAGGATGAAAAGGCATTTTTTCCTTTTACGTATTTGCTATTTCGTACTGTTTGATATGGCTTCGCAGCTCCCAGGACTGGCATTTACCTTGCCAGATGGATCTCTAGGATTGCTTAGGTAATTTACAAGGGTTGACATAAAATTGCCTCTTTCAAAATGTTCACGCTTTTCAAATTTCTTCTCATGAAATAACTGACAGAGCGATCGTTCACCCCTCATGCAATACGTTATATACATATACATTTGTGGCGCTGCTCCTGAAATCTGGACCGGTCGCAAATAGCCCTCAACAGAGCAAGTTTCAACGGTGTCTTCAAACTTTCTCACCTCGGTCAGTAACTCACATACACTGAAAATTTCAGGGAAACAACTGAAAAATACTTCAGATAGATTCCGATAGTGCCACTCATGTGCGACTGTAAATACGGCGACAACTAATTGGCCGAGTTAAGTTTTGCATGTCTCAACCCACGCAACGTGTAATCGGTAGACCATGAACATCTCTGTTATCTTTTGGTCAAAACTTATTTTCTGGCAACTGAAGTTCTTGAAATTCTATGACATGTTTCATTTCCTGAAATCCTAGAATTCTGTTACCTGTAAATTTTTTTGTTTCAATCTTCCGAACACGTAGGCAAAGAATGTGCGTTAGTTCAATGACATAGGGTGTAACGCACCGTGCTGCCGTGTTGTTGGCGCCACTTTTGTTTTTAATTGTGTGTCGTGTGCATGTCTTACTGGGCCTCTGTCTCACGATTGTTTCTATAGTCTCCTTTCATAGGACTATCGTTGGAACCCTTACTTCAGATGAACGCTGTCCGCCGGTGTCCCCACGCTGCTCAAAGTTGGTTTACGAGTGTGATTGGTAAACGGAGCCACGACGTCTGGCTTGTTTGTTATATTTTGGCGACCCTGCCAAGGATTTCAGAACCAAAGAAGTCAGAAGACTCAGAAGGGCCATCATTTTTCGTGAAAGTATTCAGTTTTATAATAGCTTTATTGTCATCGGTCATCGAAACAGGATATATAAAAACCCAATCGACATCCGCGCCGACTGCGCCGGGGAAGTTTTGTTATGTTGACAACTTCTTGCGCTGGGAGTTTCAAGCAAACGAATACGCCTTCCTTTTTACACAGGTGGGGAGAGCCTGCTACGCTGCTGGGTGTGGAAGCGATGGACATTGCGGTAGACGGGAACATCCTGCAGGGTGACGTTACTCAGGGGACGTTTCGACGATTACGCGCGTGTTTTACCTCTGATCCCTACTGACTGGAAGTCTGCCGCCAGTTTCGTGGACGAATTCAACATCACCGGGGAGAAACTCGAAGCCTTCATCCAAGAACTACGGCGGTTATGTGCCGAAGGTTTTATGGACGACACCCAGGAAGTCCGGGAACAACGTATCTTCCAAAAAGCTCTGAAGGGTATTAAGGACCCGAGCACACGTCGGGCTTTCTTCACTACGGCCCCCACGTCTATTCAAGAAGCTTTAGATCGGGCGGGCACTATCGAACAAGTCAATGGGGTTCTCGAAAGTGACCAGCAGTACCGATCGAAGGAGGCCGCGCCGGTTCAGTACAGGCCACTGGCTCGCCCATAACCGTTCACTTGCCAGGAGCGCTACGGGAAACAGCGGATACAACGGCCATCGTACCAAAAACCTCAATGTTGTTATTGTTCAATCTACGGAAAACGAGTACACCAGTGTGGTCATGACCGAGATTAGTCCGCCACTAATCTTTTATTCAAGCTGATATGTCTGTCTCTTCTGCTGGATAATAGTCATGTAAGCTCGCCTACTGTTTCTGGATTGTCGTTGTCCGCACCATCCATTTTGTTCGTTGATATTGGAGCTGCTTGTTGTTTAATAAGTACATACAGGGTACCGAGACAGGTTTCACCACAACAAGACTCGGGCGTCCGGCTAGCTACTGCTAACGGTGCCGACGTTAGATCATTCGGTTGACTGATTATCCCCGTTACCCTGAGTGAGGAATAAAGTGAACACTGGCTGTTGGTAGTTGGAAATCTTTCCAGGGGTGCCATTTTGGGAACTGACTTCCCGGCAACACTACAGGGTAAGGTAAGCATACCAAATGGGTATTTAGGATGCAACATCGGGGCCATCCCATTTTGTAACTTCGACCGCCATAACATGGATGTTGTGGCTGCTGCTGTGAAACAGTTGTTGCCTTCGGAACCCTCCTGATTGTTAGCACACCTAATGCCAGAGCTGGAGGCGACCCTTACGGAATTCCAAGATGTATTCGCGTGGAAGGAGGGTGAGACTGGCAGGACCAACTTAATACAACATCGAACAGATACAGGTGATGCTAATTCGATCCGGTTGCCACCACGCCGAATGCCTAATTAGTATCAGGCTGAGCTGAAGAAGAGGATTTGTGAAATGTCGGCTTGTAGAATTATACGCCCATCTCGGTTCCGTTGGATTCTTTCGATTGTCCTAGTAAAAAAGCATGATGGGACTTAGGTTATGTGCTGTGCATAGGAAACTGGGAGCTGTTACGCAAAAGGATTCATTCCCACTATCCAGAATCGATGACGTTTGATGCCCTTGCCGGCTTTGCATGGTTTAGCACCCTCAATTTAGCCTCTGAGTACTGGCAAGTAGAACTACATCCGGACGACCGGTGTTAATTGGCTTTTGTTATTCCTTCTTGATTTTATGAATTCCGACGATGCCGTTCGAACTAATTAATGCACCCGCAACCATCCAGCGACTGATGCATACAGCGCTGTGTGAGTTGATACCAGGTAAGTGCCTCGTGTATATGGATGACATCACTGTATATGGATGAACTTCTGAGAAACACGCGGCTGATGTGCGATTAACTCTAAAGGAAGTTCCGAGACGTTGGGCTAAAGCTAAAACCAACAAAATGTAAATTTTTTCCACCAGTGGTTAATTAGTTGGATACGTTGTCCCCTCCGCCGGTGTGGTGTGACCCTGACGAAATCTAGCGTGTACGATCCTGGCCTGTACCGAAATCTGTCGATGAAGTTAGCAGTTTTCTCACTTTAGCACCTTACCATCGGCGGTTCATAGTACGTTTCGCAGAAATCGCGGCATCCCTCAATTCCCTCCTAAATAAAGACACTACTTTCTTTTCGCCAGTTGATCAGGAAGAATCCTTTAACCGACTGAGGAAAAAACTCACTAGAGCACCCGTTCTGACATTTCCGGGCTCCTATATTGACGCAGGTTGCTTTGTGTTAGATACTGATGTTGGTCATACGGCAGTTGGAGCTGTTCTGTCTCAGCAAACCCCAAACGTATTGAAACCTGTTATTGCTTGTGCTGGCCAAAGCCTCGTTAGACCATAAATGAACGACTGCACGACGCTTAAAGAAATGCTAGCCTTGGAACACTTCCTCAGAAATTCAGACGTTACCTCGTCCGGCGTCGGGTTATCGTGCGCTCAAAACACCAATCACTTTTGTGGCTGCAAAACTTTTGGGATCCAGAAAGTCAGATTGCACGATGGCAAAAGTACCTTCAGGATCACGATTTCGAATGTCAACATCGTCTAGGGAAGCATCACGCGAATGCCGATGCAATGTCACGAGACGCAATATCAGAGACGCAAGAGTGAGCACAAATGCAATCCGAATATCCGGACTTGTAAACAAGAGGTCGCCGGAACTAGCTGGGAAACCCGTCGTCTGCCGACAGTTTGGCCGAAACTACTTGTGCATGAAAATTTGCTGTATTTCCATGATGGTCCAGCCTATCTCCGACGAGTTGTGGTACCCATGTTAACAATCACGACCGTCTTGCGTCGGTTGATTGAAGAACTTGGTCAGTCCGGTCAAAATAAGACTGAAGAGACAGCAAGACGACGATTCTGGTGGCCACACATGAAACGGGATGTGGCATCGTACTGTCTTGAATGTATGGAATGTACACGATTCAACAGCTTGAATCAACACCCCCGTACGTCATTTCAATCTATGCCAGCGGGTTTTTCGAATGAAACGACTAGAGTAGACATTATCGGGCCTTTGCCAGAGACGGCGAAAGAGAACCGTTACATGTTAGTCATGGTTGATTATCTCACTAAGGAGTGTGAGGTGATTCCCATCCCAACTACAGACGCTTGGACGATTGCTGAAACGATATTTAACGAGTGGAATTCACGCTGCGGTATGTCAGATCACCTATATCCCGATCGGGGATCAAAATTTGAGAGCGTGCTGACGCGAGAAATGCTCCACTTTCTAGGCAATAAGACGTCTCGCACCAGAGCATACCATCTGGGGGAAACGGGTTCGTTGAGCGCATCAACTGCATGCTCAAAGACCTGCTTAAAGCTTCTGTCAATCTTGAGAACACGCGTGATTGGAACATCGCACTACCTCGTTACCTCTCCGCCTACCGGGTACTATCCATGCGTCAACGGGCCAAACCCCTCACTTCAAGGAGTCGGGTAAGAACTTTGAGTGTCATCAGATACACTCATTTCAACTGACCACAATGAACCTCAACTGACAACGGAACATATTCACTCAATGCACTCAATCCTCGTGCGTGTTTATCAGCTAGCGAGATCACATCTGTAAGCAGCTCAACTTCATCAGAATGCTTACTTTGACAGAAGAGTTCATGGGGCGCACTACCAGTCGGGAGACGAGATGTGGCTCTATGACACCGTACCACCCCAAGATTCCCGTCTAAACTACCTGTGCAGTGGAAAGGCCTGTAAATCATCGATGAACCACTTACAGATGTAACTTATCGCATCAAACTGCCAGCAATACCCGGATGGTCATCCGTCGCCTATTATAACCTTCTGAAGGGGCGATGACAACAACTGGAGGCGCTGTGGACAGTGCTTACGGACAGGGAGAGTCTATTAACAGAAACGGCGTCAATCAAACTGCGCGCTTAACAACATGTGTCTTGCTCCCTTCCCCTTCCAGGTTTCATGGCGGCCACTTACCTGGACGAAGCGCAGGAAATAAAATCGGAAGAGAACAAAGATTAATTGTAAAAAGTCAGTTCCGTCGAATTGTACACGTCTCTTTCACCATCACGCTGTCGCGTTTTTGTTTTGCTCGTGTTGTTGAATAAAAGCCTCCTACGGATTCGTGTGCTCAGTTTGGTGGTTGTGAATACGGCTTCTAACTCACCCGTTCTGTGAATAACTTTTGTACTATCCACTTCGGCACGTGAACATTCCGTCCCTTGCACGAAGATTTACTATTGCTTACGCGAGTCTTCCAAATGCCGATTATTACAAGGGACTACGGGAAAATAACACATAGCTGCATTCCACGTTATTTAGGAGAATTGAAGGTGGAATTTAATGAAAACCGAAGTCATAGGCGTGCGAACACATACTTTTGATTAAATTTGGACGTACTTAGGCAGGAAAGCATGATTACAATTTTGAAGATCGAACTGATCTTGAAACATGAGTACGAAGCTTTTTATGAAACTACAAACGTGAGCAACACCTGTAAATCTATTTCGTCGTAGGACAGTGCACAAAAACCGGACATGTGGTTCGTGCTTTTTTGTCATATCCGCCATCCTTACCATTCGCTGGTGCTACTGTTGTTAACTTTTCCTTGAAAACAGAATGTATGTTGGAATGGAGACCAAGTGACCTGCTGAACGAATGACATGCAGAAACACTTCCAGCCTAAAAGCTTACGACATTCAGAGCTGCTCCGTCCATTTCTCCCACATTACGATTTATGCCAAACTGTACTTCCTGATTAAACACTTAACTGCGCCGTCCATTTGTCCTACCTTACGAGTTATGCTAAACCGTTCCCTATGCTGAACCACATAGGTGGACCGACGAAGTCGCTGGCAACGAAAATGTGGGGATAGAATCTACAATAGCGTATTTGACACTTGTGGATAAATATACATACTACCTCCGCTTTTTCAGCATAGATTTTGGCCTTCGGTTTCCATGTGTTATGGGTGCACTCCCGGATGATTGAAACCATGTATCAGATGAAGTAATTATCATGTCGTTCATTGTATCTGACATGTGCAAGGGAACTCAGTACGTATATTTGAAGGAACTCGCCCTCTTCAATTATACCAACAGGATGATCGCTCCAGGTTATGTTGCTTTGCGCAGTTTTCGGCCGGTTTGCAAGCGATGCACTATCAGCGGACCGGTCTGAATGGACATCCATTGTAGGTGGTGTGCGTGTCTTGCTTAGCATGATCACAGGAGAAGTGCGAACAACGTCTGAAGTAGAGGGAACTGATAAAAATAAGAATTCGAAACGTGCATTTGCCACTGACTGAGGTTGAAGCTGATTGCCATAGAATGGGCATTCGTTTATGTTTGCCAGTTGGATAAATATATAGTGAAAAATCAGCTGATCGGTATCACAGCAGTAACTGTCCATCTGTACCAGGTCACCATAATGTCCACATGACAACCCTGTTCTAGGTTTCTTCGCCCACCTCGGCTACATACTGCTTGTAGGTCAGCCCATGGGGACGTTGTATAAAGGCAAGCCGGTTTTAGCACGTTCCAATATTTTACTGGCAAAAGCGATGAGGCTGTTGAAGCAGTCCACTATCATGCGGTTGTTGCAGTTGTGCAGGTTTTCAATTACATGATGTAGGGCTTCATACTAACAAATGAAATT
>LUCH01003180.1:68174-78323 GCA_013368495.1 Paragonimus heterotremus | reverse complement strand
AGACATTAATGTCTCATTCGGAGCACTGCTGCGCGCAGTGGATATACTTGAAGCTACATCAGGCTTTTGGGAGATAACAAATGCTTTTCGAACGTCTTGGATGATACACCGCCGATTACGGTTAACCGTTGAGCGATCATAGTGTGCTCTTTGTTTGAGAGTATCTATTCTAACCTCCTTCATCCTGATACGGAAGACAGCAGTGCCGCAAGTATGAAAATAGTTCTGCTGTATGCCCATAGAATCGTGCCTCATTACCTAAGCACTCCTACGTGGCCAGTAGTGCGACATACAATCCTATGATTGTAACTGCTTTTCGTCTGATTGCTCCCTTTTGGCCTGTCTGACAAGGATGCACCTGGAAGGACCGGAGTCCTAGTCAGCATATCCCGCCGGATCAGAACAACACACAAGCCCGACCACCTCGGCAAGGTAGCAGTTTAAATCGGGCTCTAATTTGTTATCAACACTACTGTAACTGAGACTACTGTTTGCTGTCATTCTGTAATAAGATGCCCGGGATAAGATAATTCATCACATGTGTAAATATCTCTTAGGTGTGATGGGTGTTCTTTGACAGTGCAGTCCAACCAATCCCAACCCTGTTAATCCAACTGAATTTCATGTGACAGGAGCAGTCAGGGTCACGTTCAAATTCATGCTGGTATCAAAAGTTCTCTGGTTTTTAGCGGGCTTGTGGAGTTGTGTTAGGTTTCTTCAGTATCCACTGAGGCTCACACGGTCTATGGATGGTAAGAAACAAATGGTTTTCCACACATTCTCATACACTACAAAAGCTGCCGTATTTCTTAAAATTTCCAGTTCGTTCCTTCCGTTGGGCCAAATTACACACTGTACTTGGCTAGATCCAGTGATACCTTAAACGGTACGTTACATAAACGATCATACAAATTACCCGGTAGCACTTTACTATATTTGTATATTGCCGCCTCGTATGTGAAATGCAAGCTGCGCCTTATCCATCCAGGCATTCTTAGTTCACTACCGTAGAGGCAACATTCAAGGTCTCATAGCACGTGAAAATTGATGTCGTGTGTGCCTTCTGTAGCAATAAAAAGTGGTGTGGACACCTAGCAAGACTGGCAACTCACTAAATTCCTATGATCGTGGTTCAGATCGATCATGAAAATGTACTAAGTCAAGAGCGTGTCGGGGCTGTTGTAAATGACATTTCCCTACCTAACCGCAGTAAACGTCGACCTTAGGCTTTTGTAGTGATTCCTCCCCATCCGCTTCCATTATTACGTCTCAAGTCTTTGATTGCAGGGCGGTCCAATATCTCTCTTTTTATTGTTCGAGATACCTTTAGAAATTTGACCATTTGGTGTCTAGTACTCCTCCCTCGAAACATGAATATCCTGCAAATTCCCGTTTCCATTGAGAATGACATTTACTTTTGGCTGTTCAGTAAAGGAGTAACATCCAACTTAACTCACCTGGCCAATAACTAATATCAGTGATCAAATATCAGGCTTTAAAAATAACAAGTTATTAACATATGGATGGCAAGCTGTAATCGATTACAAGTGTAATGAGGACGAATAATCATACGGTACTACTCACACCACCACTATTCAATAGTGAGGTGCAGGCACGTATTTAGCTATTGAAGTAACTGGAGAAAAAATACAAGAAGAAACATTGGAGTGTACTTTAACATGAAATAATTATCTGTACACAAGGGAACTGAGCATCAACAACCATGTTATATGCAAATGAGAGTGTTCCCTTGTCACCTTGTTGAAGCGAATATCAGATATGCTGATTTTCTGGGTAAGCAGTCTTTACGAAATTCACGTTCTTGGCCTACAACACAAGTACACACAATGATATAACTTACATATTTAATGTCGTTAATGGTGATGCGGTAAGACAACAACGTGGGATCAGAAAGACGTTCGCGTGGAGTATCAATAAAACTTAGTAATTTTTCTGTGGGGCTTTGTAAAAGATTCGAAATGTCGTCAGCAGATAGAGACTGTAAGCAAGTGAAGCACATTGCAAATCCGGTGTTATCCACGAAATTGTAGATGTTATCTGGAACGCATTGTCTCGGATATCAATGTCCCAATGTAGAATCAAAACGAGCAGAATGCTGTGACACCATTTATCCTGCCGAGACTGTACAAAGTGAACGGCCTACGGAACTTGGTGTTTCTACTCAGTTAGCTGCTTACCAATGCGAGCAGTCGAAAACCACATCTACTTTCCAAAAATAATGAAACAGACCGTCCAGACTGTAATCAGTCAACAGCCTTGGATTTTTTGAACTGACAGGTAACATATGGCTTATTCAAAAGTTTTTAGGTAACGCAGCGGATCTTGGACTCAGTATTAAGGAGCATCAGTAAGAACCAAACATATGCCACTGATCTCAGGTGACCAATTACCAGAGCCGCTGAGGAACAACTGGTCATTGCTTGTTTCCAAGTGTTGGCGGAGTTGATCACTTAGCCATGGTGAAGCAGCTTCATAACACCGGCCTCAGTGAACCCTCATTTAGTTGGCTAGAAGATTATCTAGCCGGATGCACGTTTACCGTCAAAATGAGCGGGCAATTATTACAGCAGTCCCTTGTCAACAGTAGCAGTTAGCAAATGCTTGTCAAGAGTCTCTTGTTGTTCATAACCGCCAATACAGTCCTATTCCGTTGATAATAATGTCGGCCATTTGCAGTGTTCAGAAAATGTAGTGTGATGAAAATCATTGATCAAATCATACGGTCTTCAGTGGTAAAATAAACTTAGTTACCCAAATTATTGGGACGAACATAAGGGGTTCTGAATATCATTGAAGTGATAACAAATATTACATTTGCAGCAGTGAAGTTTTTGCGTTTGGCTAGCATAATGATATTTTATTTTGAAAGTGAATGTTTTTCTTTATTTTTGCATAAAATGCAACAATTTTGGATTCGCGGGGTTTGTAATCCTTACATCCCCTCGTTCTCCGCTAATAGTAGTAGGAACGTTACAAGGTAACTTGGACTGATTCAATTAATTGTCCATAGACAATGGTTTGAAGTAAGTACATATAAGAAACAAAAATATTTACTGATTATTAAATTGTGTGCGTTAGAGTAATCTTTTGCTTATGGAAAGAAGGTCTATGGTTTCCGGTGTGACCTTCATTGAGAAGCATGAGTGGTGCTAAATCTCTTAAAAGGAATTTGCATAACTCTCTACACGGAACATTCTTGGCAATATTTGGTTCCAGACTTCGTTGTCACTTGGGAAAAAGTGACACAGAGAGACTTGCTGTCCTCACCTTGAGAAGGGTGGAAGTTGCAGAATGTGGTCAGTGATATGTATTGGGCAAAAGCATACCATAACTGGGTAAGCTGCAAATGCTGGGTCAATTTTCACTATGTTAGGTGGATTAATTGTCTTCCACATAGTTCTCTATACTTGAAAAGTTCTTTCCTGAAAGTAAAGTACAAAATGTGCAGGGTACTACGTACACCGAAGTTCTCTGCTGTTAAATACCGTCCATATAAAAGCCATTATCTCCCCCTGTGTTCGTGATAGAAATGACTAAGAATTTTATGTCAAATTTGAGTGACTCAGGCGTAAGAAACAAACTTTTTGGAAACTAACTGTACCTTTACGAAAGGATGCTGCTTCACTTGTTACTTGACTTTGTAAGTCACTCAGCATAAATTACTCCGCAAACGAAAGAGATGCCGCAACTCAAAATGGAATAACTTTTGCTCACGCAATCCTACGAAAATAAGAATAAGTGAATTCTTTCTGGTGGTGGGAGATATTGGTTCTATAAAGATTGAAGATCATCCGCAAATGGTAGCAGCTGTCCCGCAGATACTTCCCACAGATATTTCAGTCAGGTCGTGTTAAAATAGCAATATATACGAACTTCGTTCCTTTTAAAGTCCGTTAGTAGCGTATATTCTCATCGCTGTCGGGCTTAGAACTTCGGACAATTTTCTATGAGACAACCATGCTAACTATTGTTTCATTGATCTCGCAGTAGGAATGATCGAATTGTTGTACACAAACACACAGCCACAGTCACTTGTCAGTAATGCAGAGATCGACTGATCGTCTCGAGGGTATGCATAGTAAGTGTCCTGTCGGTTCCTGTCAATGACACCACGACCAAGACTTCTCTTCGAATAATGGAAACCACTGACGTTGTTAAGCGATATTTTTACTAGTGAGTGGTAAATAAAAATCTTACTCAGTACGTTTGTCAGAAAAAACGTTAAGCTGCGGGCGCAACGCCTATCAGTGAATGAAGGTGAGATGGGTGATTTCTTTACAGAAGACAAAATGGAGGACGAGGCTATAAAGTTGGCATAAATGCGCCCAAGACCGCCGTTTCATCGCACTCAGGCAAACTAGCCGGCTTAGGTTCGCTCACTCAGGTTGTTTTTGCGCCTTTTGTCAATCTAATCGATGGAACACGCTGACCTCGGTGGAGTTGGATTTTGTGGTCGATGCTTCAGCTTTCGATTCTTCCGCTAATGGAAGAAAAGTCAGTTTCTCACATTTTATTAACACCCACGCTACGAACAAATGGGACCAACATCCCCGGTCTTAAAATCCGGCCAAAGCAATTAGGAATGTACAGTCAGTTGAATCACAGTTTCTGTTTCTCCTAGCCTTCTACAAAACATCATTTGTTTATCTCTCGGCGGCGTCAACTTGAAACAAAACTGCTCTGACTGTTCAAACTACTCACGAGTAGTATGATTTAACCACACCTTTACTAAACTGTACCTGCCAAACAACACAACAATTGGAGTGCTTTACAAAAATAATTGATTTTATGTGTGTCCAATGTGTGCTTGTGACGACATACTATGCACATAACCTCCATAATGATACTCAAATTAATAACGTGGAAAATTAAATTGTGGAAGACAACGGTTACGAACAATTGTTTTCGATAATTCGTTACCGGATCACTACAGTTATATATGTTCTACGGAATTAAATCAATAGTAAGGAGACTACCAGTATTACAAGTTGAGTTAAGAAGATTAATCTGTCATTGCGACTTCTCCGTAACGTTTGAGTTATGTATTGGAGAGGTATAATGTCACGTGTCCCTCGAAGACGTTCTCTATCTCTTCCTCCTCCTTAAACTTCAAAAGGACACTTTGAAAGGTGTCCACAGAACAGACCATTTGATCGTTTGATTGGAAATTGGTTGATGGAAGGCAGATGTCTACGAAAAGGTGTAAATAATGTCCAGTTAAACCGAACCCACCAGCCGACGTTATCGTGTTGTCATGGTCGTGATTATATAGTACTTGGTGTGCTTGTAGGCGTGTCTCGTCCCTGTTTGTTCTTGTCTGTATGATGTATATAGCTGGGACGTTTTACGTTTGTGACTGATGAGAGTAAGTGAAATGTTAACATATCGCAATATATGTCTTTCTTCTGGTCTGATGAAGTGGTTAAAGAGAACTCAGGGTTTTAGATGTCACGGTTACTGCACCATTCATAAAAGCTGCACTTGATTAGTAGTTTGGCCTCTACTTGATACTGGGAGCAACATCGACAGTCAACCTCCATATCAACATCACTTTTGGGGTCAGCACAGATAATTTCTTTTTAAAGCGCTCATTCGGTAGATTTACAGGTGCCTAGAATGAAGCTGTCCGCTTAACGCACACTTGATGTTCAACTGAAGTTTCCGCCCGGTTCTCAAACGTGACATAAGAGATCATGATTTACAGCTGTTTTCTGCGGTGAAAGTTTTGTCATGGTTCACCATCCACTATGTCCTGGAGCCCCCTATTATATACGGAAGTCCTTGCCTGCCGTAACGTTCTGTCACCGCTTGGAAAGTTGCTCAAGCTGTCATTGGGAATGCGATAATGGCATCCGAGTGCATGCGACTGGCTTCTGGGTCGACAGGGACAACTATAACGACCTTGTCTTCCGAACTAGAGACTAGGGAATCGATTAAGCGCACTGAAGTGTCTTTTTGAAAGACTGTTAGTTGCTCATTATCTGAGTTCGAACTCGTACACGAAAGGCATTATCATTCATTTTTATGACCGACTGGTAATATAGACTGGAAGATCTTCCTCGGAGTTGAAAATCACAAGGAGTGGTTCGTGATCAACTCACAACCTAAACTGCTACCCATACAGCATCTTCTGAAACTTCTTCGTTGTAAATATGATTGACAATATTCTAATCTCAAGTTGGCTGTAGTTCCCTGTCAGAGTGGGTGAGCCAACATAATTTCAAAGTCATCGTAGATGCGTCAAAACTTGAACACAACAAGAAAGTCCAGAAATGAGTCAGGCATTACTCTCTTTGGTGCAGGGATTCGGGTCGTGCCACAAATTTAAACCCGTTACTTCGTGAACTGTTTGAATTCGAAAAAAACACTGCTATATCATTTTGCAATCCATTCCATCGTCTCTTGATAAGCTACACAAGTATACCCGGTAGTACAATAGAAGTATGCTGACAATACTCCAACAGGTATGACAAACTGAAATAAGGAAGAAGTTTCTTGTTCTTCCTCAAGATAAAAAGGTGTCTACTCTAGCTGGATAGTACGGTGTATCGAGAATGTCATGCTATCCGCCGTTAGAAAAGAGGGCTCACCACTTTCAGTAAGGGTCACAAAGGAATCAAGCAGTTGAATTTTGTCGTGATGCATATGTGTAAACTCTCAGAGGTGAGTGTTAACGTCAGGAATCTGACCAAGTTCTGCAATGCCTGACTGCATAAAGTCGAAGTCTTGCTTTAAGACTAGGATTTTTGTGTTGAGAATCACATGTCATGGCAGCAGCTGTATGTAGACCACTGCGGACGGCTTCTACGTAAACACTACTGGCTGCACTAAACGATTCTCACTCAGGTTGACCTGAAGAGCTCCAGTCCAGCTCTCAGACGACTCGGCTGACAGTTCAGGTCAAGTTAAGGTGTTTCAGGTACCGCAGCACGTGCCAGTCTGACACATCGGTGGCACAGAACCGCGATTAGGTATCAGCGATCCAAAGCATGAACATTTTGCACGAAGAACTAATTGTGGCGATTCCTGGTGGCTAAAAGAAATGTCTTATTTCAGCCAGCACTATGTCTTGCTTTTGTATGAGAAAAGTTTTGGTGCTATGATGAACGCGGTTGCCACCCACACCACAGAATGCAAAGGTGACCCAGCGGCCAACCAACGCCAATGACGAAGCAGACCAACCGTGATGCCATGTGCTGTATATGCCAGATGAGTTTCTCTAGGATCGCCATCTCCAGCCAGACACCGAGCTATGTTGTCGGTCAGTAACTCTGTGATAACACGCCGTACAGTTTACGCATATTACTTCGGCTTGTTTGCTACTATCTACTTTTAACCAGGTACTGTAGTTAATCCGGTTGGTTTAGTCTCATTCCTTCCTAGCTGCTTGATCTCAGCTGAATTTCAGAGTTCAGTAACTTCACTGACACACTATTCGACCTTCATAACAAACGTAACTCAATAGAACTTAGCAATGTAACACCCACTTCTCGTTCGTCGCATAATAGAAATTGATTTGCCATCAACTTTTTTACCCTAGATGGGGAAGCGAAATTGCGATCATTGGCTGATGTTGTAGTAAGACATAACGAATCCTCTGGTAACAAAAGTATAAATTTAGGTCTAAAATACATCTCATACTGTTACGAATAAACTAAAAACATGACATACTCGATCGCCCATCGATCAGTCGACTGTTCTGAGAGCAAATTCATGAGGGTTATCAGCACGGGACCTTTAGGATAAGTTGCATCCTTTTGTGCACATTTAAGCCTAAGAATTCCTCGGTTTTTCTGCAGAATAACAAAGACTTTGTTGGAACGCCGACTGAGAACACAACAACTTTTCCAGGATACTTCTATTATTCTCCTCTAACGAAAGCGGAACGATATTTTGAAGTCACTCGATGCTGACTCTCAAATCGACCCTGTAACACCGGTTTCTTCTTCGCTTTACCTGTTCGAGTAGAGGTAGTCCAGACAAGAGGTCACATCAACGGATTTTGTAGGAGCTACTCATCTACAAGGAATTGTGACACAGGAGACAAGAGTTTTATCTGATAATGGGAAGGGTCGCTTGTTCGACTCTCTAATTCCCTGAGGGGACCAAACAAGTACATACTCCTTCGTGAAATGTCGGTTTGAGAGTGAGTATCATGTGATGCAGTGGTGAACGCTCACAAACTCCAAAATGTCAGAGGATTCACGGAACGAAGAGTCTTCCAGAAACCCACCGGACTATATTGCGTTCTACTCGAGGAAAACATGGCTGATGTCTCACAACTCAATGTCCCTGTTAGCCGTAGTTATCACAGCCTCATCGTTGTTGAATTATATTGTGACACAGCAACTTTGTGAAACTTCTACGAAACCGACTGAAGATTCTTGAACCACAAGCTCGGCATATCCAACGGTACAGTGTCACAGTCTACTTACGTGACTTGACGATTATAAACTGTTCACTGTGCACCCGATTACGAAAGGTGTTGACAGATCCGTTCCGATTAAGCCATCAAAATAACTCGGACAGATAAAATTACTTCGGTGGTGTATAGAATGTTTACTGTCAGTAAGACCGTCAGAATGGAAAACGTATCAGGTAAAGTGAAATGATAAACATAGAATGAGTATCGCTCAGTCCGTAGCCAGGCAACAATCTTTGTATGAAACAGTAGACGTCATTGTGCATTTAATTTGCGTAAAACGTTTGTCTGTGAGCCAAGACTATCCTACAACATTGAAGCTTCCAGTATCGAAAGCCGTCTTGCTATGCCTCATCTGCACCACCATGACGGGGTGGCTGTTTCAAGTGGGGACTTCATCAAAGCTCACAATAATGAACACCTGATTTCATTTGCTATCATGTTTCAATATAAAGAACTTACAATCAGTATCAGTAATGGTGATATCTTCAAGAATGCTATACTACACATTACATACTAAAAGCTATTAAACCTCTATGACTATGAGTTTCGGGGACTTAACCTCATTTATCTGTTGGTATTGAAGAAGTGTGCTGAGGTTTATGAAGCCGCTATGTGATCTGTTCAGTCGGCCTCTTTTAGAGAGTAAGCTTTTCGGAGTGCGAAACATAGAGTATCACCCATTTTGAAGGGAGATACTGGCAACCAGCCCAGTGATTACAGGCTGGTTGCATTATGGATGAGTGCGCTAAAGCCCGTAGGGCTGTCTACAGGTTATCATTCTGTTCGGTAATTATTTTGGTTCTCTCTATTTCACAACAGTCAAGATTGATTTCAAAAGTGTGTTTCATGTGCTGGCGACCCAACTGCTATTCGAGTAGAGTGGACAATGACCGTTCACGACGACATATCAGTTGATGACTTTTTAAAATTTTCTGGACATCGGCGGAGTAAATGATTTAACGTTATACATGAAGCTCAGCTAATTTTACGTGAATAATACTTCACTCCTTTAGCCCTACGACCACCTTCACTGAGTGCTGCTTCAACCTTAATGTCGGCGTTCTTTTGTGAGTGCGGCTACTGAGCTGCATAACTGTATTGCTGGTGAGTGAAATACGAAAGCTATTCATTATGATACGACCTACCTGCAAAAGATTTGACCACTGCTACTAGGTAGATGGAGAGTTTTTATTGTTAGATAAGTGCCACTCACACGTAACTGTGACTTCCTCACTTTAAGCAGGTTTTACTGGATTTGACAGGCTTTAATCCAGAAGCTACAATTCATTTCAACTGTTACAACTACACATGTTCATCTACACATCAATGCAACATTAGCAGGTGTTGTTTAGAAGCGTGCTTCACTTCCTTCCAGAATTATAGATGAAAATGTAACAATACTGACGTGTACATCCGTTATCTAGCGAAACAAGCTGCAATCAGAGCCGTTTAAGTAGTCACAATTTTCTACGCGGGAAAATAAATAAACTGACAGATAATCTTTCATGTACTGAACGTAATCAGTAGAAAGTCACTGCAGTTAATTTCGACTTTAGCTGGAACAACACAAAACGCTATGGTTATAACATAAAATAAAAGTAAGTCAGTATTTTAAGGTTGAACATCACTCACAATTGATCGCAGCTGTCGCATCCCCATAGACTTTCCAGTCGGCCCCTTTCGAAAAGAAGCACTAGACTCGA
>LUCH01003180.1:21022-60094 GCA_013368495.1 Paragonimus heterotremus | reverse complement strand
AGTAGCAGGGACCGTTATGGGTGATGCTGCACTTTGATGATCCTTCTTGTAGTCTTTTTGTGGCTTGTACGTTGTCAAAAAATATGCCCTGCACCTGCTACTGAATAGCCGCGGTATGAGTAGTATAATACGATCGCTCAACTTCACTGCACTAAAGTGGATGGCCACAGGGTAACCTCGGTGGTTGCAGACTAAAAATATCCTAAAGGGCAAGATAACGACGGACAAACCTGTAAATTGCGTTAATCAAGTGAACCGCACTGTTGCGTATTGATTTTTACGAAAATACCCGAGACCAGTGGAACGCTGATCACCGTTATTTTGGATTTGAAATAAGGATACAACTTCCCCAACTCCACAGTTCCTATCTCACCATAATTATGAGGTACTTATGTGAATGAGATGACTGCATGTGTATCTCTCACACGGGTAACCCCGTTTGTACTCAGAGCTTGTTTTTTAGTCCAGCAGTGACAACGCTGTCCCATGAAGCGTTGTGTGGTTGGCCGCTACATTATTTGTGACACAGCGGGTAAGTGACTAAGCTCTACGAGACACACTACTTTTCTGTTTTAGCCGACTTGTCAACAGATGAGAAGGAAACTTGGTACTGTAGCTTACCTAAAAAAAAACTCTCCAACATGGGCGCATTTGTTTCCTAGATGAACTACTCCTTACTTGAGGGAAGAGAATTTCATTATGTGAAAACCGACCGCTCTGAGGACGACACCGTGAATGAGGCAGTAATTATATATTTCGTCACAATCCTTGACAAACGCTCATAGTTGGCAACGGGAGATCATCAACAGAGTTTGTGGTATATGAGAGTGTTATAATCTCAACTGATGAAGTATATGGCCTATTCTTTCTAGCTAAAAACTTTCGTGGCGAATGTGAATTCATCCGACGGTGCTGGAGAGTAACACGTGCAGTTCTGCAGGCTGAAAGATAGACAAAAAGTTAATCTCTATCAGGCCACGCATTGGTCTCTCACATGCGATCGACTGCGGACTGGGATATACTGCCAAACTGACCAGTTAAAAAAAAACAGCCAAATAGTGACTATTTGAACTCAAGCGCCCTCGATTGACATGAAAACATGACGTCCGTTGTCCTTCCTGGGGTCAGGATCAAGGTTTAAAAAATGTATGAAGAAGGTTCTGTATTAAAGAAAGCAATTACACTCGTTACTGTTTATGGGACGGAAAGGTGGGAGGTGAATTTGGTTTGGCTCTGTTGAATTTCCGACTGATATGTCCTTAGTACACTTCGTAACAACGTTACAAACGTCAATCATTCTGGTTGTTAAGGTTCCGAAATGAAAGATCTGATGAAAGCTGCCCATTCAAACTTAGAGGATATCAGACCTGAAAAGCAGTGCAGATGTCTTAGCACGCTTCTCATGAATGTAAGCTTTGAGCTGCTGCGTAGGGCTTAAATCACATTCCTTACCATAAGAATATGTGAAGTGTGATTTTGAACGGATTGACGTACACACTGATGGCATGTACACTAATGGCAGTGTGCAATAAAGGTGAGTTTGACTCACCAAAAATGAACCCTACTGTCTCTTTCTATGGAAGACTAAACCCAGATGAAGTTCCAAAAATGTCTGCTCTACAGACCCTAATGATCAGGAGATATCTGATGCAAAAGTTTTCTGTGCATCCTAATACAGCTTCTTGAACAGAAGTATTTCCTTTCGGGGGATTCTTATAGGAGGAAACACTTTATTAAGTGATGCAATTTGGCCAAAAAGGGAAAAATCTTGTCAGCTCGACTTACTTGTTAACCAGTGCTCATCTCTTTCATAACCTTTGGCCGGTCACATGATGCTGTAACGTTTCACTGCAATTTTTGAGAATCGGAATGGAGAGATCTAAAAGGCTTCAATTGTAATGGTCCTTCATTTTCTACTGCAAAAATTGTTGCTAGACGTTTTTTTTCATCTGTATACAACCCTTGTGAAAGGGTTTTAAACATCATTGAACAAGTTTAACTATTAATTTCTTCATATTATGCTTACGTGGGGAGCTGTCTAGCTGGTAACCCGCAGAGTGAACCTAATAGACTCTGTACGTTCCATGATAGGACATCCTGAGACTGATTCACTCGAATAAAAGAACAGTTGTATATCTTTCTCTTATCCCTTCGTAATCGACAAAGTAACAGCTACATTTGTTCTAACGTTGCACGTGTACTCCGCGAGCAAGCAATCCTGTAGTAGAGATTATACTTTCGAATCCTGTGAAGTAGGATAAAATGTAGGCACAAACTCACCCTTCAGGATGTTAAAGCCAATCAATCGTTTAACCGCAAATTAGAGTAGACGTATCATACTAATGAACAATGTGAGAATGTTAACGAAACGTCCTCAGTTCAATGTTTCGTCATGTCTCATTGTATCCATAGGATTCATCGAGAATTCGCGGAATAGAAAAAGCTGAGAAAGCTTGTGCGATGATGGCTGACGCAGATTATCGGCCCGAACAAACGCAATCTTAGGCCAATCAACAAAAGCCTGGTATGCCCACCGGTAATTATTCCAGATAGCAATTAAATGAGGTGCATCGACTAGTGTGACCAAGCATAGTGACAACCTGCATGCGACCCAGTAGTATGCAAGAAACGATCTACAAACCGAGCAGCACTAGTATATCAAAAATCCAAATTATGAATACGAGGCAAACGGTACGACATCTAACGAGATCAAACGAGCTGTTATCCACTGGGGATAGGCGAACGAGTTGATCAATGGATTAGAGTTTTATTAAAACTTTAGCACCGTTTTGTGCCACACTGTTTTGATTGGAGCCCACCACTGACTTTGATTACATGGAGGGTCACATATCATCAAGTACATCGTAATCTGTGTTGTATGGTTTAGAAAGAAAAGACAAATCGGAGGATTGTTTCAGTTTCAGAGGGTGAGAAATAGATGGATTTCCAAGGATAGTTTCTGACGATATAGTAGGACTGTCAAGCCCGCAAAGCAGTTCCAATGAAACCGTCTTTTTCAACCTGTAAAATACAATCCTTCACCAGAACAGTCATAGCAATCACGGTTCAATGTTAGCCGTCAAATAATCAATTTATAGACTAAAATTTAGATAGCCAGGCTCAAAAGTAAGTCGCTGTTTTGAATAGTGATCGATACCAAGATGTAGCAGCCAACGTGGTAGAACAGAATTATCTGCATATTATTGCTGCGCAAACTCATTGACTTGCATCACGAGAACGAAACTAACAGTTAACGTGAATTGAGGCACCGCTTTTGCGGGTAAAATCGATTTGAGCTACAGCATAATCTAGTCACTTTCGGGAATGACTATGTTGTAAACATGCACAAACAGTCAAGCCTTGATTGTGCCAAACTCTGTTTCCGGCCAAGTAGCTCTTTAAGGTGACTTGACGCTCCTAAGTACCGTCGAACGTACATTTATCCTTCAGAAATCATACATCCCAGAATGCACACTGAAGTGTAAACCGTCATGTATGTGTTAGTCATTTGCACGAACTAGGCATTAAAGCATATCACTTAATCTGCGTTTGGTCGCAACCTTCACGTTCAGACGGACTGTGCATCCAGGTTCTTTAAAAAATGGCGCAATCATCAACATGGTTACCCCATGAAAACGTGACCGGAATTCTAGTTCTGGCCGTGACAAGGACATGTACTACTGACGACCTCTAATAAGAGCGAAACTGGAGTCTGGTGGTTTTATTTGGAAAGGGTCCGACTGGAACGTCTATGGCATTGCGAAGACTGTGATCAAATGTGAGTGATATTCAACTTGAAATTAACCAGATCACAGACTATTTAACAGCAATAATAGGGTGGATGATCAAACCGGAGGTGCGAGTATTTTAACACTTGGCGGAGTTCATCAACACAGAGTGGAAGTAAGTCCAAAAACTCATAACCAGCGGATCGGGGACGGCGTGGACAACCGAATGAGTCATCGCTCGACTGGATCGGACCAACGGGTAAGACATGGCAGGCAAAATGGGATGGACAACCAGAGCGGGGGCACGATTAGTCCAACACTCAGAAGAATATCTTGACATGGTCGTGGAATACGGTCAAAGCCCAAATTGGATAGATTGCGGACAACACAAGCAACCCAATGAGCCATCGCTCAACGAAATCGGACCAACGGACGAGGAATGCCAGACAAGGCGACAGCACATACATTAACCGGGCAGAAGTGCACAAGACGCGTGAACGGAAACCGGGGCTATTGTGGATCGGAACTCTGATTCATAACCGCGAGTGCGCGCGCAGCATAGCAACCAGCAAGTTGGACAATAAAGACTGTGCTTCATTGGACGCCTTTTCGTTACAATACTGCACACGAGTAAAATGAAGAATGAGTTGAGTGTACGAGGTCCGTGTGCAGCACTCGCTACTTTCACCGTTTGACGTTTCCTCGTAAAGGTTATGTCTGTCTTGAAGCTACTGAAGTCACAGATAATTAGTATGCTAAAGCCATATCCTCTGATTCTTTTGCACCGCACAGGGAATATTTGCAACCCGAGATCATTTGAATCACGGCTAAATGTTCCTGTTAACTGTAGATTTGAAGGTAGCGGTTTTTAGATGATTCGCGAGGTACTATCGCTCTATTTTTCACTATAAGTCATCCAAAAACGTCCATTTTGTCAAAAAATATCCACTTTCCATGTTGTTTGTGATGATACATTTTGATGTACTTTTGAAGGAAGGAGCAGATATGGTGGTTCCTAGTGTTTAGCTTGGACAGTTGACACAGTAAGTGGTTTTGCGGTTAATCTTTGTAGCCCAGTTCATTACGTATGTGATCCAGAACAAAAAACTCATGTCTTTCAGTCAGCCAGGTAGTAGCTGATGCATGAACTGAATCACCGTCATCCCGCATTACCAGAACGCTTGTGCGACTCTTGAGCTTCTCAAGGATACTTCCCCACCCAAAAGCTCTGTAGCGGGATCGTGGTATATTAACTCCTCTTCCACATTTCATTGGATCGCCAGATTGTGAATTTTGAAAACCAACATGCCGAGCTTGATGAATTTATGCTGAGTAGAATGAAACAGCTATTGCATGAAATTGCGGTATTGATCAGAAACACCTGATCGATCGATATCGAATGGTAAGCAACAACGAATTGTTTAAACTATCCCCGGTGAGTTAAATTCGGGCAATACAGGTGCAAAAGTGTAACGACTTGCAAACGTGAACCTGGAGGTTAGAATATGAGGTCAAAAATGGCTAACCGATGGCGACTGTCTCAGTCCGTTTATTTATTCAGAACTGTAGGGGATTGAGTGGACACTTCGTTTCTTGTCAGTTGTAAGAGTTATTACCTCCAACATACACACAGCAGGAATGAGTCCATCGACTGATCATATATATTACAACATTAAGTAAAGACCAATGCATTGAGGAATTAGTGTATTGACGGGATATTCACAATTCGATGCTGACTGTCAGAAAACATAAATTCAAGCCTGCACTCGACACTCAACGATGTGCACTTATTCAGCTCAACCGTTGTTTGACGCGTTTAGGTTTGAGTACTGCTGTAACACGAACAGTCAGATAGCCGACTAGATTGGTGCATCGAAAGAGTATCTACTACATCCTTTAAGATGCCTTGCTTTTGGTGGGCTACCCAGTCTGCTTTGCTATTAGCTACACCGACTGGCTTTAGTTCAACTGATGTGTATGTCACAAGAGTGCCGTCAACAGAAAGGCGATGGTATTAGAGAGGGTTGACTGTATAGCTTTAAGGTACCCCAGATAGGTTAACCATACAACAGAGTGAAAAATTAGGCGGTGCTCTTAACAAAGCATACGTGTAGTGGTGTTCATCCCCAGAGCACTATTAGATCTCCAGCTAGACATCCCGTTCATAGTGAAGCCAAATAAAGCATAACAATAAGGTAGATCAGACACAATTGCGAAAAACCTGGGTTTCGGTTGGATTTGAACAAGCGATAGAAAAAGCATGCCCAAAACCCGCAAACACTCTGTTAGTGGACCTACAAAGTCACATCAGGAGCTCAAATGCCCTCAACGTTTGAAACGAGATACTGCACGAAAAACAATTGATAAGATTTTAAAGCAGGCTGATGCTGGCATTCATACCAAGTCCCTCTGCAGGTAAACTTATTATGAACTCAGAATAACCTGCTAACAACTGACTATTGCATGATTTTCGCCCTACCTATGTTCGTCGCAGCCTATCTACTAAGCATTGGAGAAATGAAGCTTCAAATTATTTTCAGTCCTTTGTGGAAGGCGTTTTATCGAAATATGTAAAAACCCACAGATACCATTAAAGTGGTGTTAATCCAATGAATAGTTCCCTTTGAACATACATTAGTGACTGTAGCCGTCCAATTGCAATTGCCCCAAGAGTGTAGTAAACATTTATTAACAAGCTACATTCTAACTCACACTGGCGATGCTGAAACAGTGCATTTGACAATTTGTGCGAACCGAGACATGCATTTGGAGAACTTGTGGGTGTAGTATTCTATTATCCACCAGGTAAGAGAGCACACGTATAACGACAACGCTTTAGGTAACAGTTTCATTACGTCGTTTGGACTGGCGTTCCTTATTTTTAGAAATCCGGCAGTGATGCCTTGCTAATTCTAGGCGATCACTCTATTGGCCTCTGTTACTGATGTATTCATCACCCGTCTCAATATGAAGGTATCGACCGCCGTTTTCAGACGCACGCAATCACTTGCTTCAGTAAGACGTGAAGGTTGCCCACGTCAGCGTGCAGAACCACTAACAGGCTTGTTCATTTAAGCCATAGCAGATTCACTCGTATAGGTACACTGGCACAGTAACTTCTGAACAATTGATGACTGTGTCCTGATTGTGAGAAGTGATTTTTCTGCATGATTGCTGATACGGAAAATTAGACTAACACAACTGAGTGAGGCTATTTCCATTAAGTTACTGGATGCGATATAAACGAATGACCTCATGTTTTCCAGGATCTCGATCGGTTTACCGCACACGATCAGCAGATTTTGTTTTGTCCTGTCGACCAGATTACTGTTTCCAGCTGACGGATGGTTGGACAGCAAAAATCACTTCAGGAGGTGATATGAACTTTCAGCATAAACGGGACGCGCCAGCATTCGTAAGAACTCACGAACTCATTAGATTAACTTGCCGGAATGTGTCTCCAGTTGCAGAGCTCGCAAAGAACGAATTTCGCATTGGAGCCAAACGAACAGAGGAGCCACGGCTAATAAAAAACAGCCAACTCATACTAATCTTAAGACTGCAAAAATAACTGACATTCTAAACATTTTAACAAAACAAAACCATCTGGATTCTCTCATTGATTGTCTGGTGTGCAGAATCACCTATAGCAACGTTCCCACTGCTTCAGTTATTTTCGTGATACTGAAATGATTATCACTAGTTATAACATCCAAATGCTTTGCCAGACCAACAGTCACCTGATTGCACCGTTTACAGCCCATGGTTCGAACGTTCATGCATGTCAAGATAATCACGCTTGTCCGAGAAAACAAAAAGCCATCGGACGACACGGTGATCGGTAACCGATCGGAGGGAACCACACTACAAACACATTAGTCCATTTATTTTCGCAGGTAGATAACCAGGCGGATAGGCCAGGATGCAGCCATTAATGGGTTAGAGGGGGTTGTGCGTGTGTGAGTCTGCACACATGTTTTACGCTAGAGCGCAGAAGCCCATTAAACAATGTGCTTCAAATTTTGAAGACTGACAGCCTCACTCCGAAACAATCGATACATTGCCGTCCATCATCATCATAGACTAATACATCAGTGATTTACACTGATGCTTGGCTGCCACACAACCAAATTGTCGTCCACATACTATTTGATTTTTTTCAACCGCCTTATTGTACTTGGGGAAAAGCAACAAATCCAACCGACATTTCTGATGAGGTAATCAAACCAAGGTGATCTCTAATCAGTAGGTACTGTCCCTCATCTCGCAATTGTTGCTCATTATCAGTGTTGATTTAGCGGCATTGTTTGCTCCAATTTCGTCAGAGTTATTGAGTGTACCAGGTTTAAAGTTTAGGACTTCAGCCAGAATCGTGCCCTTCTCAGCACCCATGCTGTAGGTCACTGGTTTTCAGATTTTGTGCCTGACCCGTGCTGAGGTCTGATCAGTTCGGACATCCATTGAAGATTCCCTGACCACGCAAAAATAGGCGATGTAGGACTGACGAGAATATATTTTATTTTACATGTAACGATAAACCGCTGTAAACACAACGAAAGCGATTGTTTTTCTAAACGATTTTGAGTCTGTCATTGAAAGTAATAATTGCCATGCGCATTGGAGCAGACATTTAGCGAGAATGTATGCGTTAAAAAGTGACGGAGATTGTTGTATCACATGTCGCAAAATGGCCTAGTATCAGCTGTCTTATTGGGAGTCTACCTATCAATCCTGTTGCCTTCATAAGACATCATACAGTAGACTCAGCTGTGGAGAACTGGATTCATTACGCGATACCGATAAATTTCAGAAATAACATTGCATCAATCTTACAAAATGCTAGTACTTCTCGTTTTTCAAGACAATCGTTGAGCGTGCACTATCAGAAAATCGCTAGTGTCTTGAAAATTCCGAATATCGGCCAAACTATGAGGACAATTAGAACGGTAGACTTGAGTACACACTAGATGTGCTTTGTCAATGAGTTTAAATATGGTAAGTTCTTCATCTTGACGAAAACACACTATCCTTGGTGTCCCTTCACTGAAAAGTGTTGTTTGGAAAACAACGCAGTCGGTAAGATATAAAGAATGCAAGGGCAAACTATTGAATGGTTGTGTTTACGCGAAAGTTATAAAAGTGGTGTATATCTATACACACACACACTTAGTAAACTACTGTGAAAAATCCTGTGGTTTCAGTCTACATAGGAAATTTACGTGTTCCACTTCCATTCGTGTGTTTCTTACAATACCCACACGATTGACAACCGGTACCAGGGTAGTGAATGTTGTCGTTCTGGTTTTTATTTAAGTAGAGGAGTAAGAAACCGAAACTAGAAAAACCGTGAAAAGGCTATTTCGAAAAGCAGTCTGGCGCAACAACAGTAGGATTGTTATCAGCGAGCACCCCAAAGTAATGAGAAGAGTCTTGGCGTAACTAGGACGTACTGTGAAGAATTTGTCGGTGGGACAGGCGAACCAACCACGTTTACATCAGTGCGCCCAAACAGTAGGAAGACATAAACAGGATGAAGAATATGTAAAGGATTCAAGAGAATAATAACGTCAACAATTAAGGCAAGACTACACAATAGCCAGAATCACTTGAAACAGATGTAACAAAATGTGCTGGGGCTTATGCTGGCATAGCAGTTGATAGTTAGAATGCCGAAAACGATGAAGTATTAGTTCACGCTTGCCATCCGGTGTATCTACGACCGTTTCATACACTGCTGTTGCCGACTGGATGTGCGTCATAAAGCTTGATGGTAGGATATTCGATAAACAGCTGCAATTGCGAGGAAAGCACAGTGCACTACCAAATATTGTTCAACGGAATTTGGTTGAAAAGAAGGAGCAAAAACATGGGCTTAGGAATTCACAATGGCTGATAGTTCTACTATGTCAAAGATGGAAAAATGGAATCCATGGCGACTGAAAAGCGCACATCCTCGCTGCTGCGATATTACCAGCAGTGCACTACAGTCGTACAATATTCGACGACGTGTGGATGAAATACGAAAGGCAACACGACTGGACGAAATGTCTCCGAGAAAAAATGCAAAAGACGGAAGTTATTGATACTATTCGACCAGTCCACGCCAGTTACACATATGTTGACCTTGTTGACATCGAAATTATCGCCATTTCACTGAACATGACTAGATGCTGGCAGTGAACGAACGTCCATGGCAGCTGTAATCACTGTTCTTCTGTTTTTCCTCTCCCAAGTTGACTGAATTTTCCCTACCATTTGTATCATACTCCATTTACTAGTTTCACAACATTGTACCGTCACCCGGTGTCGTGTCCACAGACTTCCCGACTCGGATCAACCAACCTGAATGAACGTTCATTCCCAAGTTATGAATGCATTCGATTGACATTATGTCAAAAAACCCTTAATAATCGAACAAGACGGTGTTAAACCTCGGGGAATTTATTCAGGTTTGTAAGCTTAACAGTTGTGCATGGAGCCCAGAAGATAGTAAGATCTGCAGAAAAGTAAACACTCTTGCTTCCAACTATGTTTCTTTTGGTAAGCATTTCGAACACCAGCTAAACGCTGACTGAACAGTTGATTTTGAGAAGTTTAAGTGCACCAACGTCAGGTCACCAGTTGTAGATACCTCTCACTCGCAGTTTAACGCGGATGAACACAGTAACCAACCTACGACGGATTAGAACAATGTGTTCCGATACAGCACTAACCTATCAGCACTGTGCAAGATGAAGCCATTTCGATCGATACAACTGAACCGCACGGACAGTTCGGAAGAATCCGATGTGGAAGGCAGCAGCTCAGGTGATACAATCTCCGACAGTAGTGATCACAATCAGTTTCTCTGACATAATTTGAAGCTTGGTTCCATCAGTGAAAAACACCGAATAAATACCGCTTTTGTTTTCCCGAAGGTGATCCTTACAGGTCTTGCCACAGTAGGACAGAACGTACCTCACAGACTCTCTACGACATTTAAAACTCAGCTATCCTTATTTGCGATGTAGCTGAGCGACCGGGATACATACACCAGCAGTCGCTAGATCACCTTGCAGGATACAGGAAATGTACACTCTTCCGCTGGTGGTGAATAGCGGTTCGATCGCAAAACAGATCTCCATGAGATATCGGGTTCGGCTATTATCAGGCTCTAAATTTCACTTTATTTGTTCGATTAATCATAAGGGACGATACTACACGATCGTGCTCCACTATTAACACGCCACAGGACGCCCAGTAAGCACCTCCATCTAGAAATTACAACTCAGTTCACAAACCTGATCATCTTTTAGAGAAACTACCAACCCCACATAATCCTGATGGTACTGACCATTTCGAAAAATGACGAAGTGCCAGAACATGTATTGTGGTGGGTATAAATGCACTTAATTCCCAAATATTTATGAGTAGGATTGAAACAGCAGCTTCCTTTTAGTACGACAGCCCAGGTGGTCCAGCTGACTTAAACATCCAGTCAAAAACGGACACTGAAGCTAAGCTACGCTACTCGCCCCGGAAATACTAATTCCATTTTGGCCTTCTCCTGTTGCTACGCAGGTATTCATAAGGCTCAGTTTGTGTGCAAAGTCGTTGCTTGTATTTGCAGCTCACGTTGACCAGCAAGGTATCAAATGAAGGTAGCCATCTGGTGCGGCGAACGTTTCAGCGCTTCAGAAGCAACGAATGGCACATGAGTTTAACAGCGTCTCCGAATTAGGTGTGAAGAGATTTAGATTAATAAACTCAAACCTTAAGGAAATTACTTTAGATTAAGGTGGAAACCAAGACGGTTATATTCGACTATCCAGCCTCAATCATTTCAGAGAACACGTCCTGATACACTCCAAAGTTCAATGCAGTAACGTCACAATTCGCCAACCAACGAAAATCAAGATTACCGCTATGTGTTACAGCTGATACCAGTGATGTGGTGTACCGTGTGCCGACTGACAGAATACGAAGCGATTATGCGTTAAGGCCGATGATTCACGCACTTACAGTATGACCGAGGTCGGTAAGTCCAGAATTGCATTGGCTACTCCCCGACAATTAAGCACACAACTAATCGATCTAACGAGAAGAAAGGTACCGCAAAATGACATGTGCACAGAAAAGTTTGATCTCGTAAGGCTAAATCGATACTCATCAGGCTGGGTGTGTTGGTTTTAGTTAGTGCATGATCCAACTCGCTCATGTAACTGACTAGAGTACGCTAATTCATCTACGAATTCCGTGTAAGTGATGAAGTTAAAAAGTGATATCCAAAATAACTTCACTGACTGCGGAAAACTAAAACTTGAGCGACGTCTAAGATGAGACTACAATTAGAACTCTACATGCTCATGAACAAATAAAGCCAAACCACAGATGCATGTAAAGCACGTAACAAAACACAACTTTTGGTAGATCAGCATACCGTGGTTAATTAGCTGCGGAGGCGTGACCATGGTAGTTGTGGTTAAAGCCTTCCATAGTAAGCATGGAAAAGTTGTTTCGACAATTGGATGTTTCTATTTTCAACAGATAATGGGTTTGCATTTTGTAGATACTTACCTTACGGTCAAGATGTTGAAATGTCTGAGGGACCCTAAGATCATTCAAACGTGGTTGGAAGCTACAGTCTGCAAGTAATGCCTCGGGTGTTTGAGGATGTAAGCAAACAAGTTTCAATACTGTCAATTATCTTTCGTTTTAGGACGTGCCAGTAGTTCACTTCGTGAAGGCAAAAAAAAAACGATCTCGACTGAAGGGAGGCTAAAATTATTTTTTTTTCGTTTCCATAATTGTTTATTCTCCGGGTCCCCTACTTTAATTGTCAGCAGACAACAGCGCTAGACATTAAAAAACTGACATCTGGCTGCTTGCAAAACCATTCGATTGCGCCTTCTAAACAAACAAGCAAATCACCTGAAGGTGCTGTAGAAAACAGTAGCATTTCTTAGAAGAAACAGACCCCATCTTTTACATCAGTGTCATGAATATCAGAGCCAAATGAAGTAAAACAGTTCTGCATTCCAAACGACACTCGCCAGTGTGCGATGTTTACATTAATGTTTGGTACTCGACGAGGAACAGGTTACGTTTTGATTGGTCCGTTCATTAAAGAACTTGAGCCAAGCAATTCGGTCGTCTAAATAAGATACAAGTCCAAACGAACTGCTTTCGTCATTCCTTGTAAACTTCGAGGGGAAGCCCATCGCCGTTTTTATTGGCTGGTGTCAATTGACAGCAGTTTCGCTTGGAACAACATAAGTTTGAAATCGAATCGGTGAAATGTTCCAGTCCAATTTCGCTACAACCAACAATTAAGTGGCCATAGGTTGGAATCCCAGATCCCCCCGTGTGCTTGTCTAGAGGTTTTCCGCTCAAACGTAACCCAACGCGTCTCATGATCAAGTTCATATCATATGAAAGCTTAATTTTCAACTCAGTGCAATAGTGATGTTACTGACAATAAACAAACTGATAAACCGAACGTACTGGATCCTTCCAAAGAAAGCGAGAACATTCACAATAAATACACAAGCGAGCTTCGCAAGTGTAGATTACTGTCAGACATGACATCTATTGAGGAAGAGTACACTGAGTCGAGACATATGGGTGAACTCTACAGAGAAAACGATAGTAGGCATACTAGTTACAATCTACGTTAAGCCGGCCATACAGAAATAACAGCGCCTACTCTTCTCTGCGAATGGAAGCCACCGCGTGTCGCATACAACGTCACCAAATTATGAAAACTTAGGCGTTACTAATACAGTTAACGTAGCAACTGGTTCGAACGGTTTAGTGAAAATGCACACGTCGCCATAAACATCGCGAGCAAATAAGGAAGGATGGCCAATCCGAGCCAATCAATTCGAAATTAATTTGATGCACACTAACTGACCTATGGTCAGTTAGTTAAAAAAGTGTTAATAGGCTGCGTTTGCAGTCGTAATGAGTCTGAGGCGGAGATATTGATACACAGACATGAAAAACGCCGGATAAAGACACGCAGAAGTAACCGGTCAGATGACGCGTGAATGATGGGCGCAAAAACTGATTGAACAAGAGGTGAAAAATGAAATCACAAAGACAACAAACATACAACACGACAATGTTAACCAACCCTAAACTCGAGAGACATGGTTTTGGTAGTGCACAGAGTAAGCCAGCCATCATGATGCCGATTATTTGAGGAGGAGGAGGATGATAACCAGAAGAAGGATATGGAATGACTGCAGAGTGATAAGGATCAAACGTACAAGGTCACGTGAATGCTTGCCGAGTATTCGTTTAAAATGAATACGGTCACTGAAGAAAAACAGATACAACTGCGAAAAAAGGTCAAATTATAGATCAAAAATCGTGAGAGAAGTGACAGGAACCAAGAACGAGTGTATGGATATTGGGAGGGGAGCGATGTGACAACGCTGCTGAATAATTTTTTAACTTGATGCATATTCGGCTGTATCGAGAGCAACTGGTCTTTAAAAAGATAAACAACCAAGCTAAAACAGTTTTTTTTTCGCAGGGGGAGGGAGAGAAAAAACGAGCTCGTAAATGGTTGAGTTGAGACCGTTGTTCGAAACGGGAAACACCTAGAGTTGAGGTAAAAGTAAGGATACCTTGCTCACGCCGAAAAAGCGCACAAATAGGCACGGAGTATGACGGTGTGCTGGAACCTAAAAAAAAAGTATAGTGCAATGATGTACATTATGACTGGAAATAAAAATCAGTGTACAGTAGTAAAAACAGTGTAAACAGGAGAACAGAGCAGTAACAGATAATCTACGGTATGAATTCGTTTCACAATGCCGCTGACCGCAAAAATGAGACCACTTTGACGATAAAAACAACAGTTCACAAGTGTAACCGGAAAGGTGTACATCAATTTGGGTCGTCAGTGACGTTTACAAAGTGGCAAATGAGGAGTGACTGTACTTGACTGACCAGTTACTGAAGGACAGTGAAGTATGTTAAAATCCGGGGCAATGAGCCATCGCTGCCCATTTTATCAGCTGTGAAAGGATATACACTCCGCAAAATAATTACTAAAGTAACTGATATGTTACAAGTAATTTCGAAACCACGACGCATAAAACACAGGGCTTTAGTACCCACCTAACTACCAGTCACTATAATGTACAACTTCCAAAAGTAGCTTCTTCTGACGTAGACATGCACAGAACTTGATGTCTAATGCACCGCAGAAAGTCGGCCTCAACGATTCCGATGGGTAAAAGTGGAATTAACACGATCCCCAAAAAGAGGTAAGAAAAGACTGATGAGAGCTTGTGATGCTTTTACAATTTCCAGTACAAGATCTCTCGATACCATTTCCACGTGTCTCGATGCCAATTTAGGATGTCCCAAGGGAGTTGTTTGGGTTTCAACGGCGAACAAGGTCTCAAGGCTAGTGTGCACATGAGTAGGCTGAAAAATAGAAATTCACTGGCTGTTACAGAGTGAGAAGAAGTGATCTCGCCAGTTGTAGAAAGTAAGTAAAATTGGTTCGACTTGAAAATGTGTTGGACCGTGACAGTTACGATCAGTTGACAGTGATGCTTAGTTTGTCAACCAGAATTCCCCAGCACTTATCAGTAAGCGAATGAGAAATTTTGGAGTTTGTGGGTTTAACAAGTGAACGAAACTGGACTTGCTTATATATCGAAATTGGATGTATTACATCCTAGTGAGGAAGCTTGTTTTGAAATCATACAAGCATACCTTCGCTCTTTGACTACTAACATGCATAAATGAAGCATCGAAGCACTCTAGAAAAATGGGAATCACACTCCGGACTCCGGTGAATCTGAGGCAAATGCTACAAGTAGTTCAAAAATGGATTAACCACAAATTTCAGCATTTGATTTCCTATAGTGGAATGTGTAGACAAGATTTACCGCATGTACTGGCTTGACGAGCGGCGACAACTACGAAACCTGTCGTGTGTTTCCAGTGGGATCTGATCATTAATCACACATTAATTGTGTCACCTTACCTTGCAAACTTATAATTTGCCACTTAGGATCATGAGGTAGTCTAAATTTCTGTACATTTCTACAGCTGCTCTCTGACGTCTAGGCTTGACCTGCGGACTCCGGTGAATCAGGAGCGAATAGCACAAATGAGTTGTTGATCAAGAAGTTGCATTCCATTTTGGATGCCGAAATCCATTTTGAATTGAGGGATCTATTTGGAATTGGTGCAAGTTGTGTATTTTGTTATTACGTGTGCATACAAAAATTACTCTTTTATCTGATCACATAAACTAGATATGCCGAAAAACTTATGTCCATATGATGATGCATACTGTCATCCGCCACAAACATGTGACCAACATGAGTGTAAAACAATAGTTCGTAAAATAAATGGTAAAAAGTAAGCCAATCTAACCTGGTACTGCCGTATCGAAGTATTCACCAGATACATTATCGCAGTCGCTGGTGGAAGTTGTTTAGAGAGGATAAAATGCTGCATCTTCTACTTTATGTTAATCAAGAAACAAAATGGCAAAACCAATATTGCACCATTGTTCATTATCTTGACAATTCTCCCAACTAACGCCTTTTCTAATTCATCGAGGTCATGTTGGACGGGCAGTATCTACCGACATTTTGCCCACGAAAGTAGTTTGTACGAACTATTTGATTGTCCTGTAGTTGAACAGTGGATATTGATAGAATAACTTACATCCCTGTTATTTGCGTGACTTTTGTATGCAAACGGCTTGTTTCTGGTGTGGCTGATGGGACAAAACGAAGTTCTGACGATATACACCACGCGACATAACTATAGGATTGTCTATTTTTTTTACCGCTGCCATCGTCCAACTTAAATCCAGTGTATCTATTTTTGGAGTCAAAATACCATACGCAGAACAGATTCATGTTGTAAACCTTCCTAAACGATACGCTGGTTTGTCCTTGCTATCGAAATTCGTTTGGCAGAATTCGGATTCTCGTCCCGGTAATAATTAACGCGGAAATCTCGGTCCCGAAAGGTACTGCGACTGTCCCCGTATTCGCTCCCAAGGCAAGCGAAAAGACGAGTACGAAAAAAACAGGTTTGTTCCGCCCCAAAAAGTGTGCAACAAATGCGACAAGGACAAAGTACTTATAGGGTGTGCAGTAGCCATAAGAACATTCCCGAATCATAAAGAGAAGGACATTTACCCTTAAGAGTAGTTAGGGTCACTAATGCGCACAGCTGAATATAAAGTCAGACGGGTAAAGACTAGCCAAGACCACGTTTCGGCCGCTCTGAGCAGGTCCGCCAACTAGGACAGTCAATCGATTTCTTCTTTCTCACGACGGAGGCGCCTTGGGACGGTAACAGGGTGGGCGCCCTAACAGTTTGGTTGAGAACCCAAATCGTTATCTTGTCTAAGTTTGGATGTCCAGACATTATCTTGGCCCGTAAACATCTATGAATACTCACAACATTGATAATTCCATACTGTCTCGGCCGTTTCGCAATACAAACCAAGTCGCCCATCTGTTGTATACAGTAGGATGGATAGGCGAAAACATGCTACTGTTGATCCCTCCCCTACCGTGAACCTGATCCTCGAACTGTTTCGTTAAACTTACCTCCAATATGCCCCACAATTCCCATTTCCAATTCTAACTAATCTTAATGATAGTCCCGATAAGCTTCAGCTACTACCAACTAGCCTCCGGTTTCCCTTATCTCTTGATTGGGCCTGGAACGCGAGTCAATATAAGTACTTTCAACGCTCATACTATTAAAGAGAGAAGCCAACAGACCGCCCTCTGTCACATGTTAGACATATTGAAAACCGACGTCTGCTGAGAGTCAGAGACAAGAATCCTGAACAGTGGTCAGAGAAACGAACTGAGGTTCATTAAACCATTTGGGCACTCAAACATGATAGGATGGTCAATCCAGATGACCCTGTATTAACACTTCAAACATAGTGAAACATTACCAAAAGCTTGAACTCTGTTGTTTCAACTAGTGAGAAGGACTGAGAAAATTCTTTTGTACTGAAATCACTCGATATTGGTTGCTATATTAAAGATGGGAGTCAGGGACAATTGCAGAACGGCAGGCATGTGACAATGGCCCCAATCAGAGCTAGAGCTCTGACATGCACCATACGTCGTCAATACACTACAGCTCAAGAGGTAGACGTTAGAGAACAGGCAGTGACTTGTCCTGGACGATGGTGTATCTGTCGCGTACTGTGCTGCTTAATCGGGAAAAAATAAAACAGGAATCTCAGCGGCACTAAGCAATCTCAATTTGTTGAAAAAAGCATCAGCTTTTTATAGAATAACCGAATTCAGGAGTGTTATTAAAGGACAGGCGTCCTCACGTTTGATCGGCCAGTTCGTTGTTGCGTTGTTTCACCAGCTTGCATCTAGTAACTCGGGCGGTTGAAACAGATACGCATTCAACAGCAGCTGATCGCTGTCTATGATTGGCTAGCACCAGTTTGACTATAATTCCGTTCGTAGCAGTTTGTGCGCAGGTACCGATTGGCTGCACATTATCTAATCAAGAAACCGCTCCAGTCCAATCTAATTACAGTACTGACTAAAGTTTCGCTCATTGCCAAATCCTAGAGCACACACTCGCTAACGGTTAGCACTTGTTGCCTTCCTCGACTATAGAGGTGTGCTCCATTCAGTGAATTGTTCCAAGTTTGTAAAGCCGCCTGAATGCGGACGTCCGTAATATGTAAGTGAATATGTTTTCGATGCCTTAGTCCCATATTTCGGCTTAGGTTGAGAGCTGCAATGAACTGGTCAAAAAGTTCAGTAACATCAGCGACGTAAGTCAAGGAGACCCACCTTTGCCAATTTTGTTCAATGCCGGCGTACACTTCCTACCGGATGGTAGACTGACTGATCCTGACTATAGTGATGACAAGTTTCGAAAAAAAAGTCGCAAATAGGCAATAGGAATAGAGAACTATGAAAAAAGAACGTTGGAAGCAAGGTTCACTACTATTCAACAGACTACCAGTAAACAAACATACCAGTAGTGTATCACAAAAATTGAATTCTGCCACGTCTAAAATGATGGACCATTTGTTGGATAGTATATGGGTGCACCAGCGATACCGTACATGGCCGGATTAACAACGGGTGGCGCTATCAAGCCAGGAGGGATTGCTCCGCCGGGACCGGTAAGCATGAGTTGGGGTTCGCCACCTGTCGCGTATCAAACAATAAAAATGGTTCAAACATCATAAACAAGATGAATCTGAAGCTCCGTTTTCATTTTAAAAAAAAAAACAGAAATGCTTTTAAGATAAAACAGGAAAAAGGTTTACATGCAAGTTGATCGATTATAACAACTTAAAAATATGCGAACAAAACAGTAAACAAAAAGAACGTGAAAGACAAGCCAGAAACAAAACTATACAATCGAGCGACATTCAGACACACTTTTTAGTCGAAATATGATTCGTTCTTGAATCGAGCTGTTTAAGACCTACTCATCATCATCATAACAGCCATGAGCCCGACCAAAAGGTACTGTGGCTCGGGCCGCCGCTTACCTCAACAGTGACGTGGAATATCCCAGAAGAAAACCTCACTAAGAAGGTAGAAAATTATTAAGACTAAGCGGAAGAACTAGAAATGGTATGGATATAGGTACGCCATTGATTGCGACATACCGCCATCTCGGATAGCGTCTCTAAGCAGCGGTTTGAGTGATCACGAGGACCCCATCCAGGCAGGCGACACCTACCCACTTTGTTCAATGGAGCAGTCAAGGTCTTCATATTTCGTGACCACGTTGTTGCTTGACCACCACGCGGTTTTACTCAGTAACCTATGTAGTGCTGAACATTTCCGTGCAATCTGTTTGTGACCAAAATAATGCTTACAAAGAACGTTTCAAAGATCTCTAATAAGGGTTGAATAACGAATTGGAAAAGGGTGATCAACAATCTCCAATAAACTGTAAGGTATTGATCCATATAGGTCGACTGTCTACTGTTGTCCATCGTGTACATGCCGAAAAAGACTGGGCAACAGCCACGAAACTAATCTGTACAGCATAATGGAATCGTGAAATACAAAAACAGTGGTTCCAACTTTTCTCCTCACAACTAAACGTATTTGTGTATTAGCCACCATAAAGATAAAATTTAAACAAGAACAGTGAACAAGCCAATATCACGCAGTACAAATCACACATAGTATACATTAGAACGATATGTGCAGGCCACAAAAAGCTTGCAATCGTACACGACTAATGGTGATGAGATGTGGATTAAAACAACCAACATTAAACGGCTCCACTGGTCTTTGTTTAATGCTTTGGCGAACCGTCGTTTCATATTATTAGGAAGAGAGCAAAGTAGATCATGGCTTATTTGTTGACTTATCTCCGGAAGACAGAAAAGAATTTGATTTCTTTTACATTTCATGATCTAGTGAAGAGCTCTGGCACTCTCAAACTGGGAAGCCGTCATGCACAAAAGTAGCAACGCAAATTTCAATTATACATGAAGGACTACTTTATGTTAATGGAATGTGATTAGTCCGATTAGCCGAAGCAAGATACGCTCAGTATGATCACCTAAGAACTCGATATACTGCATGACTATATGATTCCAAAAGATAACGGAAACATCGACTTCCAAAGTTTCCTCGACATCACCGTTTAGTACGGGTGGTTCGACTAATTCTACTAACTACGTACAGTGGCTAATGAGATACGGATGTGCGAGCTGCAAACACAAGTTCTCAACATTATCCAAGAAAAGCAAAAAGAGGATGTTGGTTGACAGGGTTCCATTTTGAAGTTCGAAGACGTACGCATAACCAACGGGTTGACCGCCTGTTCCGCTTTTTCTTCCTCTGCCGCCCGGGTTTGTTCGGAGTGCTCCAAGCGATCAATCTGAAAGAAAACAACAACATATTTTTGCCCAATCTAAATTAAAAGAGAGGAGTTAGCAAAGTCAAGAGGATTCACATGATAATCATGGAAAAAGTGCAGTTAGTAGAGTAGAAGGTTTAGATTACCAGCCTGCAAATTGGAATTTGAAAGTATCTCTCGAAAAGGGTCAAAATTAAGTATCTTATTTAACACCGCATATATGGGACATATTTGTGTATGAATAAATTGTTCACATCCAAATCGACCCTGTCAGCCTACAAAACGAAAAAACCAACCGCATCATTTGGCCAAATACTGCAGACAATTACCAGAATAAAATAGCACCCACACGCTAAACACATACTGCAGTGCATGAATAGTAATAATAACAGTCCTAACGAACAGAAGCTGCATAATTCAAGTCGTGCGCACCTTCGTCGTCAGTTCACGCATTGCTTGAATCATGAACGGCATGGCCATGTCCATCAGACCATTACGCCAAGCAAGTTCCAAAACCACATCTGGACGGAGTAGATCGTAACAACGATAAAGACAGGCGGAAAAGCAATCGGGCAAGTTCTCGGACAAAAACCAACGAAGTAGTTCATCCGCAATCTCAGGACTGCGCGAATCACATGCATATTGCATTGCGTCCTATAATGAAGCAAGAAAATAGGATGAAGGCAGTTCTGGAAGACAAAGGAGAAATAAATGGTCGAAATGCTTTGAATAATACAATGTAATCAAGCCACCACGAAACTCAACTTGGGAGCATACACATTACAACTTACAGTGTATAGTTTGTCCCGCTTACACAATTCAATGCTTTGAGCCCAACGACTGCTTCCCTTGAAAAGGAGTGCGGCCAAACGGCGAAATTCAATCAACTCGTGTTTCTCCAGCTGTTGTGCCAAAGCAATGTGATCGAAGTTGCTGTGTGCTTCAATAGACTGTCGCAAAGCCTTCGAATTGTACAGAAAAGAGCATTGAATCGAAATTAGAAACCCGAACATGAAAACCAAAGCCGTAGCGACCGAGTGAATGAGGAAAGCAGACTTACCTGATAATCTTCCTCCTCAATTAATAAGTTGTTCAAGGCCTCATTAACAGCCTTACTGTTAGCGCCGTTTTGTTGCACGAAACGCAAGTAGGGTTTCACCAGGGCAATGTGTCCAGTTTTGAGGAAAAACCCAACAGCCCGTGTATGATCCAGACGAGGTGAAAGCACTGTCAACAGGTCGTTGAGTAAAGTGGGCTTGTAAGTGAGGTAAAACTGAATAGCTTTGTAATACAGTTCCACATTCGCGACCTTGGTAATCATGTCTTTGAAGTGATTCTCGCGCCAAGCATCAGTCGGATGTTTCATCATTGTCAGGATTGCGTTATCGAACTCTTCATACTTGTCGTAGAGAAATACCAATTCTGACCACAGATGGGCTTGCTCAGCAGCCCTGAGTACCTAAAGGTAAGAATGAAAATGCGCATAACCGACGATTGAGGGATGACGAATACTATACTGAAGAAGTAGCCTTTATCACAGACAGCAATACATCAGTAGTTCACACTGATGCTTAATCGCTATGAATAAAAAATCGAGCCTCGATCAGGAAGAGAAAACAGCACCGAAGGGACTTGACTATTGAAAATAGCTACGTTTATATCCAAACAATCAACACCAAGATACCCATACTTTGCAAATAAACAAACAAGCTATAAGTAAAATTAAAACATCATCACCTTCTTTGCGGTTTTCATTGGTCTACATCATTGACAATGCATGCACATGTTTCGAAATTACAGCATTTTTTATAAACTTAACAGAAGTTAATGATGTACCTTGGGAATGTTGACACGAGACCAGAACAGTTCCAAGTGCTCACGCATTTTCTCGGGTCTGAATTTGGAGTAGAGAATTGCTAGTTCTGTGAACATGCCCATATGTGCACGTTCCAGCCCTAGGCCGGCTTCTAGCAGTTGGATTAGCTCGTCGAAATGACCGCGTTGTTGGTAGTAGTTGATCACGTCCTCCAGTTCGTCAGCATGCACTACGATATGCAGGCCACACATTTGAGCTAATCTAAATTCTTTATGATCCACACAGGCGCAACAGACCTCTTTCCAGGTTCGGGTTGAATTTGCTTTGCGAGCAGCATCAACGGCACCTTGATATTCACCCAAGTGGACCAAAGTGATGGCCAAGCGCGAGTAGTTGCTGACATTCGAATATAAAAGTTTAGCTGCGACGAACATTTTGTGTTCAAAACAACGATCAGCAACCTGTCAGACAAAAAGAATACGTTGCACGTTAACGGTAACTTATATACATAAATACAAGGATAGGCAAGCAAATGAAGTGAAACAGTACTTAGTTAGCAATAGCAAAACATTGGCAGAAATTGGTAACGCGAATCTCTCAAAAATAAAAACATCGGCAGGATGTAAACCACTGGGGCTACTGGCTATCATGGAAGCGGTAGATAGGTGTTCCGCCTAGGAATCAAAATCATGACGCGTGATATTGCGCACCAGAACCGTAGTCCACAGACCTACCCAGTAAATTACGGCATGGAAGTCACTAGGGTAGTAGAAAGATAAGCAAATCCCTTGACTGTTGCACTTTCTTCAGCCGATGAAAAAAGTGCAACGGATAAGAGAAGTAACGTAAATACGTCAAACAGTAACCTATCAAGAAATGTAAACAGAAAGATTAGAACACGAACACTAACAGGCAACAAATACATCAGCACGGTACGTGGTTCTTGAAATCCTTTCGGATGACGATTATTAGTCGTTTGAAGTCTGCTTTACGGATTGTTTTGGCGCCGACTAGTGATAAGTGGATTAGGCGTATTTGTGATCAAATTAACTATTATAACGTAAAATAAAACTTCCGATTTTAGTCACCTGACACTGAAAAATTAACACGCATCTAGCAGTGTGCGTCCTCTCACTGTTCTTTACATACCAGCTCTGACAGTTAACATGGAAACAGCAGCAGGGAAAGAGTTCAACGTTAAAAAGTTCATACAAACTGCGCGAGTTAAAATAAATTGACGTAATTTACGGCAGGTAAGCGTTCAAAATGTCTTCCAAAATAATCAGTACATACACAAAAACAGAGCAGTTGTAAAACCTACCAAAGTGATATTAGCGTGATTTGGACCAGAAAGAAATTCTTCGAGATCGGACATGCGATTGGTTTTCGCATAAGCAAAGGCCAGTTCAGATTCGATGAACGTCTCACGGGTCTTTTTGCGTGCCATCTGCAAGTAGCGCACTAAGTCTTCCCACTGCTCAGACTGTGAGGCGATAAGAACGACCTCCTCGAACTGACTGGGATCAGAAGCTTTGATGTATGAATTAATGGCCTCTTTCACGGAACCTTCACGAAGCTGTGCCTGGGCCAACAAGCTCCACACAGCAGGTTCATTGCACCTTTCAGCAAATTCATACGCCCTATCCAAATTTTTGATGTGGTCAATGAGCACCTACAATCCCAAAACACAACAGATATACGATGCATTTAAAACGCACAACAGACAGAGAAGATGGAAAAAGAGAAGCATTTAAAAAAAGGGGAAATTCCCCTGAGATAATGAATTTAAAACGGCTTTAAATCAGCATGTTGTTATTCGTATGCAGAGTTCAGCGAAGTAACGTACAAAATAGTCAAATACGACAGAAATACGTCGATGAACGTCGTTACATAGCTGCTATAAAACCATGGGGAACACCATCAGTTCAGAAGAGGGGGGAAACTCAACTGAAAAACTCTTGCCTAAACTCAACCACTTAACATCAAGATGTCTATGTTGCATTGCAAGTACAGAACGGCATTTTCAGTTTCATCTGACTCAGTTCATAATTGTCCTCACCGTACAGACACATTGGTATAATAAACTCTTTTGATATCGAGGTTTTCGAAAGATGGAGAGAACGACATGCAATTGATAGAGAAATCACCTGAATTGCCGAAGTGTTAACTTCGAATTTCATAAAGATTGTGAAGGCCTCTTCAAAGAGTGAATTGTTGATTGCAATGTTAGCAACGTCGGGTGCGTCATAATTATCTAAGCGATTGATGTAGTCCATAACACGCGATTTATCTGCCTTTACCGCTGTCAAGATTAGGAGATTTTGCAAATTTCGGTGATCAGAAAAGGCTGAAGTGTCAAGAACGATTTTCTCAAGAAGTTCAATAAGTTCGTTTGGCATATCGGCTGCCATGAATGCTTTCACGGCCACCGATATTTCCTCCGGATCTTGCGTTTCAGAAAGAGCAGTCTGAACAACTTGATCAATCAACTGGCGACGATAAGTGTTCGAATCATTGAGCACTTCAGCCCACAATTCGGGATCCTTGCGTCGCACCAGGTAGCGTGCCTCGGTTTTGAAAAGGGCGTTCTCGTTGCAAACCTGAAAATAAAACACACTACTTATGAGTACGCAAACCGAGATACAAACTTTATCGTTTAAATCATAGGGATCACGCGGACCGCTGCGAAGGATCAGGAAATAGTTACTTCAATTTAGCAACAGGACTAAACCGAAATGAAGTCGAATGCACACGAATGGTCTGTCAGGCGTATACGAATTAGGGCCTACCGATGACTAATACAACGATTGAGAACGACACTGAGTACACACAGACCGATAAAATCATTAAACGGACTCAAGCCCTCAAATGATGACGGATTAACCGGGAATATTTACAAACTACTTGTCAACTGCTAACTAATGAGTGTGATAAAGAGTAGTGACAATGGAGGATGACAGAGACTTGACAACCCGTGCGAAACATGCCCTGAATACGGTCGATGTACACAATATACAAGAAATGAACACTCATGGCAAATTTCCTTTCGCTGGAGTCAGTCAATTAAGTCCAGTACCAGCTATTCTAGTCAGACAGGACGAACTGACAGTCGTAGAAAAATCTCTAAGCGATGGAACGCAAAAATAGTAATGTCAAGTGAAACTCACGTCGATCAGCGCATGATCACAGCGACCGCGCTCGTACGCCACGCATGCCAAATGCGGGTCACGCTTCTCACAATATTTGCCAACAACCGAACTGTCATAGTAGTGATTTTCGCGAAGAAAGCGTTCGGGATTGTTATTTGAATCGATGTAAATTTTAGCCAGTGCATTATGGGTGGCTGGTTCAACACAACCTTCGTGTACGCGTGACTCTAGCCACGGCAATAACAATTTCAAGCGATTGCGCTTCTCCACCTCGGCGACCAACTCGTCCGTATTAAACTGGCCTGAAAACAACAAAAAAATGACAGGATTATAAATGCTCAGCTGAAAATCATAAAATCGGCCGCAGAAAAAAGAAACGGCAGATACGAACTCAATATGAAAATAGGACATCTCGCAGCCAGGTCATATCACTCACATCAGACGATGATCTAACAGCCGTATGGCTACCGAATACGTTTCAATGAGAATAATGTTCGTAAAGGAATATATGCCGAATGCGACAACGGAAAATGGTTCATGCTGTTTTTAATGAACTCAAGTTAGTATGAAACAGCGTAAAAGGGCTCCAAGTAGAATAAAATTTAGGCGCACTATAAGTATTGGTTGCACTCAGTTAACCGCTTTATCACTACCGTCGACAAAACTACAGCAGAGAGTGACAACGATGCTCGGGTGTCAGATAATCGTGAGAAAAAAGAGCACTAGTGCACAAACAATGGAGAGACAAAGGATAGAACCTAATTCACGGAAGAGCACGCTTAAACTGAAGTGTTCATTATACGACTGTCAGTACATCGCAAACAAACTTGGGTGGCAACAGTAACACGTCTTTGGGATTTTCAATGTTTTATCTCGACAACAGTCACCAGGTCACGCACAACTTAGCACATAACGGCAGCAAGCACATTTCGAAATTCGGTTGGTCACCATCTCTTCCAATGTCTCCCGCCAAAGCCTAAGAACTGAACGTCATCTAAACTGGTAGCTGTACTCACCTATCTACGCTACTTCACTATCTGTCCACCTCGAACATTAGATCAGCTACCACAATCGATAAAAGCTGCCTCGTTCAGCAGGCGATTAGTTGGCATCAATATCACGGCAGATAGTTGAACCGAACTTATGCGGCCCTAGCTGCCCAACATTCCCATCTTAGTCTAACCGTGTCATGTTCATTGGTGCCATCTGATGAATGTGATTGAACACACACATCGACAGTTCATTTCCTTTATCGTGAACAATCCCATTTTAGAACTATCTGATTCATGTTAAAGTACCAATCTAAGGACCATACTGTGGTGTAATGAGTTTAAACGGTCAAACTCGCGAACGGTTTGTTGAAAGAGTAAAGTATACGTATAAAAAGCAACAAATGTGCTAACAACCTACCACGAACGACAGCAATGAGCTGTTTGATGACGTCTTCGGAACAGTCGACATCTAACAAACCACCGACCACGATGGGTAGGCGGCCAGTGTTCACCTTTTGCACGTAAATTTCTATATATTTTTGCAAATTATTCCGGAACAGATAGAGGACCAAATCATGTACAAAATCGAATCTATCGCAAACGATGATGAGTGGCAACTGATCAGTGAGTTTGGCTTCCTGGATGATGAGAAAAAGAAACGAAAGGGAATTACATGGCTGCTGCCAACCCGAACTGCAAAATAAAATAAAACGTCCTCAACCAAAAATACCTTGAGGAAATTTTTCACTCGTTCCGGTTCATAGCAGTTACTTTCTCGGCAAATACGCTCCACTTCCTTCACTTGACCTGTTTTACAAGCCGCCTGAATATACTTGAAATGCACTTCCGGTTCTTGACTGTAGTTAACAATAGACCCCAGAAAATAAAAGAGACCCTCAAACGATTTGAACGACTCAAATATCTCGATCAAAGCCGAGGTTCCCAATTGCTCGTGATACTTGGTAGCGATTTGGACACAAACTTGCAGATTTTGGCGAATGTTTGTCTGCAACATCGCACGTAAACATTCCAATGAATCGTCAACAGATAATGAGCCGAAGTAGTTCACCAGCCACTGGAAAAGAAACAGACGTGAGTCAGTTAGCTGAAAGAGAACACTTCATCTACAGTGCATGAATACACGTGTGCCTCGAGACACTTTTACAGCCAAAATAACCATGAATGAATAATTTTGAGCGATCGAAGAATAACAGGCAGGTAAACCTGGTTTAGAAGTACTAAATACTATACTGATAACTCCAGCAGGCTAACACATATGCATCTCCCGTAAGGTAGTAAACACCGAAACCATGGGTTTGTCATTAACTTAGTGGTCAATTTGGTAGGAATCCACTTAGGAAGAACAGCCTGAACACAGTTGGATTCTTACTACTTACGACAGCATAGTTCAGTGGTAAGTGCCACTGTCAGGCAACACAAGTGGACTACTGACATTTACATAACGATGCTATTTAGTTGAACGTACAGGTCTCAGTATTACGTAAAGGTCACATCCGTGAGGTAACATTCACCCTACGCGAATCGTCCTTATAGAGCAGTAAGCTCGAAGAGAAAATGGTAGCATTCGAACAAGTCATTCGTCAATTTGAGCAGTCTCTGGCTAAAGACTAGGCTGACCACCAGGCTGGCTCGGTGCAGGAAACAGACATCTCAGTCAACAATTGACCGACCCACATTTTATGTCAGTGACTACTGAGCTCAGTGAACAGTGTTGTACTCAATGAGTCGTTATTCTTAATGTGTGGCTGTGTAAACCTAAATATTTTAGAAGTTTGAATGAATGAACGTTTGAAATACAAAAACCAGTTTCTTAACCTTCCCATTGCCAAGCCGCTAATGTTATATACGGAGTGCGACTGAGCGTAATGTCCAAAGGTTTCAACAAACTTGTTATCCTTAAACTGTAAGTCACGCTGCATTTCTGCAAACCGTCGCATGTTCCTTTGCCCAGGAACTTTTTCCCACCAGTAAAGACCTTTGTATGGTTATCAGGAACCTCAACAAGTGGTTTGACAATCACACATGCATTTGGTGGTGACACAACGTAGTTCCTTACCATATTACAAGCTAGGATACTCATTAGTATTTCAAGTATCGAGTGTCATGTTAATTACGATGCGTTTCGAAACTCGCTTGTGCTTCTGACAAAACCTGAACTGGGAGTATAAAACAAATGCTCGGTCGCACACCTAATCCATACACAGTTGTACACAACGGACAGACTCGAATATGCGAATATCGGGACGCACAGTAAAATTGCAGACTATGGAGTTAACGAAACTGTTCACTCTAGAACAGCGAAAGTAGTCGACAGGGACCCGTCCTTGTTTACCCAGTTTCATCACGTATCCAGTAAAGGAGGCCCAAGTGATCAGTACCAAGAAACCAGTGTAGTCGTGCAAAACTGCGATGGGTACACAGAGCGACAATGCGCATGTACCATCTATTTTGCGTAGGCTGAGGGACGCACATTGCTAAACGACAACGTTATGTTGAACATTCTATCTTATATAGTATAATGAACGAACTTTGCAATCTTCGATTAGAGATAACTTCAAATATTCATGAGTAGTCGGGGACTTGGCTAATTTCAAGTTGAGCACCAATCACATTTGATCGCAGCCTCAGCATTTAGATAGATCACTACTCACAAACGAAAGTGGCCAAACGTTCAGATATAATTCGGTGATGCTTAATGTGAGATCAATGGTGCAATGGTCAACACGGTTGCCTCATGAAATCCTAGCCGGATTTGTAATCTCGGCCGTGGCAAGGATATGCACTAGTGACGATCTCTATAATGAGAGCGAAACTCGAGGCTGGCTATCTGCATGCGAAGGCTGCAATCAAATGAGTGGTGTTCAAGGTAGAATAACTTCGACTGTTAAATAATTCTGAGCAAACGACATTCTGAATTCATCATTTGACAGAAAATATTTCTCGTATACAGTGCAGCAAAAAGCCTCGTTTAGTCGCCAATATTTATTCAAGTGCATAAGTGCATCTCAAACGGTCAAGAAAGACTCTTCCCTATCAGGTAAAGCTCCTGAGAAGTGAGATATCCAGTAAAACCATCAGCTACGGGCCATAGAGATACGACACTCAGGGCTTAGTGAGGTACCTTTTTGATCCGAAGACTGTCCGAGTTGGCGAAGGCTGAGTAGGCACCCTAACAGACTGATTAAACGTAAACCTACAGGAATTTTGTGAGTTAGGTTCCTTTCCTTTTTTTCCTACCACATGTATTCGGATTTTATTCGCCCACTTAACTTTGTAATACTATTATATAGAGAAAAAAACAATCAACTGTGGACGCAACCATGAGCTCAAAGACTTCCCGCACGTATCGCAGTGTGTTAGATCCGCGAAAAAGCTAATAGGAGCCGTAAACAACATTCATCGCTCCACAGTGATTTACAAGTTTTAATTCGACAGCAGAACTTTTGTCCGTGAGCATAGTAGATAAATGACTTGACTCATTTCGAGGCTTTACGGATATCACTCTATTAAATTCATTAAACCGGTGTACCCGAAGCGGCGGAACAAAAGTTCCCTTCTGGTAACCGGAAGTTTAGCCACTAGTGGCAATGACCAGTGGTCACCATGAGAAAGTTGTGGACGACTAACAACTGATCGCTGTAGAATGAGGTGACGCAATAGACATTTCGAAGGACTCAGCGGTCATCGCTGGGAGGTAGCTGCTAACAAGAGAGGTCACCGAAAAGAGAATTCATGCACCATCATAACAAAATAACTCTAAAATGGATTCAGAACGCCTAAGCAAAAGCATTTCTGACAGCAATATTGCTAACGAAGATTGAGGACGGGTGCAAAGTGCATTTGGCCTTAGCGAATATGTGCTACCGGAGGGACATAAAACGATCGCCTGTAAGCTCCAAACGATACGTGTGATTTATTGAGAGCAAAGGTGAAAACCAATGCAAACTATGTTAGGCTTACGCACAATATATTGTGTTTTACGAAACAACGCAAACAATAATGTAAAAAACGTAAGTAAAAGTGAAGCCTTAAAATAGTTAATCACTACGTCGTTACATCTGAATCAGCTACAGCAGATTTGTTGTTTGTTGTGCACGAGAAAGGATTTCTTCTTCCCAGGTAATGTCAGGTGACGCAGGTGAAAACAGGGAGACCATCAAGCAATGAATTAGTAATGCATTGTGAATACTTTGGCCACCAGTCTAAGCATTGTGACACAACTCACACCACCAGCATGGGGCTCACGTGTTGACTAACTGAGGTTACTGGAAATATCAACTAATACCATTCAAAGCCCAGACAAGTGAACGTGGTGTACTCCGTCCGTTTTTCACTGCGGCTTTCTTCTGACAATGAATACTCAATCTCAGCTAGAAAACACAAATATCTCGCATTTGATAAGCTGAAGTAAACTACAAGTACAGTAGAAACAATTAAACGGATGTACGAGGGGCAAGTCCGGTGTGAACACTAAACATACTGAGACCAAAAATAAACAGCGACAAGCACTGGATATAGTGCACGGAAAATGTCCTAAGTGAGCAGCAGTTTTAAATGTCACAAGTCGTGTACACACGACTATGTGGTACGAACATACTGGATACAGACAAAGATAATGGAGTACACAGTTAGAAACCAGGCATGAGTGCACAAGGCGAACCCGTCGAGAACAGAGAAACACCTGTTAGCAGCAAAACTGATAAAAACGAAGAATAACGATCAAGACAACGAGCGACTGCATTCCAAAAAAGCACGGCAGGTTTTAAAGTTGATCCACTTCAGTTTCGAGTACGGCTACACATTTTCTACCTCAATGTACGTTCACACACGGTTCAGGCAACAAAATATGGTCCGAGCTCGAAGAAAAAGCTCAAAGTTTAGCTGAACGAGAAGACTGAATAGTTTGGTAAGTTTTTTGAATAGAACGCTTTTTCCTTGACTTCCTATCTCTAACGAGAAGGAGTTAGTTTTTAAGCTAGAGAATTCAATTTTCAAATTTAAACAATGCCGTAAAATAGCATCATCCAGCAGGACGGGTCAATGAACCCAAAAGTTAAGCGATAATCATATTACAAAATACAAAGATCAAGACGTACCTCAGGGTTCAGAAGATGTGTATTAACGACAGCCCGCTTGATATCGTATAGGTCTGTGTAGTGTTCTAGCGCACGTTGCAGTAAACCCGCTTTCTCACAAAGTTGAGCAACAGTGGCACGATCATAATGAGTGAACATTTGGTTGCCCAGAATGGCATCAGCGACCTGGGAGATGAAGTAAGAAAATATGAAAACATGAGGTGAGAAAAATTGCATAGCTATGGCCAATGAAACATTGAATATCACGTCCACATAAAAAATCCAACTTCCAACCGGCCAACCGGGCAAAGTCAATATTACCGATATAAATTACGTTTTCAACTTTTACACCACTGGGCGCTTGCTGTAGAGCGACAGATCAGGCTATACATGAACTACACACCATCAAGCTGTTTAAACCTGAGATCGCTTCTTGGATCAGCAATTTGTGATCGTAGTATTTGAATGGTTAGTCTTCAGAAACGGTAGGCCGTTAACCAGTTCGAAAATGCTACATACAGATCAGAGATATATTCACGTCTCGTGAATCCCGAGTCGCATATTTTTCCACGGTTTGGTCTAGGTTGGCGGAATGAATCTCGGGTCAGTGCACGACACAGGTTTCACACGTAAAAATATTGCCAACAGAGTTCAGTGCAGAAGGCCCAAAGGATTATTCTTCCTTGTCGTTAGACAGATTGTCAGAAATGGTACGAAATCGAAGTAATAAGTGAACTTGTGAGATTGTGCCCTTAAGCGTTTCGAATGTGGGTTGAGAAACTTCACTTAGTGATGTGGTAAGTATAGCTTTCGTTCATTCGTTTCCCAAAGGTATCAGGTGAAGTCCTTCAGTCCACCGGGCAGCTGTCTATTCGCACATCAAACGTGCTCCACCGCACGAAAACACAAGCAAGAGTAAACAAGAATAATTTTGGCAAGTGTCAGGATTACCTTTGAGCTGAAGAGAGATAGTCGAGAATAATGTGGAACTAGTGTGCACTACAACAGCGAGAAAAGTTGTTCAAACTTGATCAGAGGAGGATTGCGTCAAGGTATACTTTCATCCCCTTCGAACAGCAGGCACATAACGATCCACATCTTCCCCAACTCCAGCCTAGCACTTTGTTTGGTCGCCCGAACTGCGCATCCACGAGTCTCACTGGAGCGCTTACGTAGTTGCCGCAAGCGCGGTCGTTAGTGCGTCCGCTGAGCAAGTTTCCCCGGCTATGTTAAAAAGCTCTTGCGCTTTATTCTATTTGTCTGAGAGCTACAGAGCCAGTGAAGCTTATACATGGTAGTGTCGGTGTTGGGTTATAAGGTTCTTCCATTGTACAGACCCCTTTGCATATCTTGACAATTCAACTAAGTAAATGAAACATGCCGTTCTACCCTAATCCAAATGTGAAATACAGCTAGAACCACAATTATCCACCAAGAGCCGATTAAGAGGCGACTCCATGTCAACTTCACCGGCAGTGCTATGTAAGCCGCCAATGACTTGGAAAGGTAGGTTTGGCGTTCAGCGTGGAGGCATTTTTAAGTAGACATTCTATTCGTGGACGGTCACCTCGGAGTAAACAATAAACACACAGATTCAGCTGGCAGCCTCCAACAACGGCGCACTAGTGAAAAGTAGAGAAACGTCTAATAAATATCACTTTTATGCGAGGTATCCCATCAGAGATCCTAAGAACGACAGTTGACTTTCTTCATTAACTTTCCGCAACCTATACGATCGAAACGACTGAGCCAATTAAACAATACTTGTGGAACACTTTCCCTGTTCTTTCACACATTCACGACAGATTGTTAGTTTCTATTTCATCACATGCGTTTGACTTTATCATGCTTTGTTCGAATTTGATGAAGTTCACACTAGTAATATAATGTTGGACTTAACGACAAATTACTAAAACGGTTGTCGGGATTGTGTATGGGTGTATCGTCTCAATATGAGCGCTGCTGAATGCGTGATGTCTGCTACAGTTTTCATTAACTACAGAGGCTTAAATACAGTAAACGCAACTGATTGTGTCAGACTCAAGCTGTTCCACATTTTCGATTATACTGTCGATAAGCAAAGGTGACGCCATCGTTTTCAGTCTCAGTTCTAATCTAGACGTGGAGGGCATGACAATATCCAGTCTCATAGATATAAGTATACGAAAAGTAACAGGTACATGTGAAGACAAGCTACCAACGCAGATAAACCGACAGTGACAATGTAATGGCTTCCGCACCTCCAAGACCTACTAGGCTAAACAGGACGGTGTGGTCAACACACCGATAGAGTCACTCATGATAGGCAGGCCAATAAGTAGAGGTCTGACAAACCAGTCTCCTGGCCCTCCAGGTTGGGGGTTGAAAGAAGATTGGCATCCTTTCCTGGAAAAAGTACCAGATCTTGTACACTGCAACCCAACCGGTGCTTTGCGGCATAAGCTTTGGCTGAGAACCCTAGCCGTTCTTCTGTTTAATTCTGGGCGTCCTAGCGGCATCTCAGACCACATAAAACCATGAATAGTCGCAACACAAGTAATTTCATACTGCATCGGCCCTCTCACGTTATAGACCGGATCGCTCTATCTGATGCATACAGCAGGGTGGATAGGCTGCTGAACCCTCCCCCAATGTCCTATCAAATTTAGCCCTCAGGCCCCTCCCAACCTCCATTTCTGATAATTACTCTGTAAGCCCCATGAAAGATGTAGCTAATCCCAGTAACAATGAGCCTGTAAGTTTCATATCTTGCCACTCAGCTTCAGGCCTCTCTCGTTCCTTGTTTAGACCTAGAATGCGAATTAATATAGGTGCTTTCAACGTTCGCACGCTAAAACAAATAGGCCAGCAGGCCACTCTTGCACGAACGTTAGACTCACTGAATGTCGATGTCTGCTGTATCTCGGAGACTAGAATCCAGGACAGCAGTCAACGTATGGAATTAACAGCGCCCGCAATGTCTACTCGATACTGGTTATACACCTCAGGTGACTCCACTACTGTCGCTACCGGTCAGGCTACAGTGGATATAATCGTAAGCACGAAGGATGCAGCCGCATTAGTAGACTGTCTATGATGATGATGATTAGCCCTAACACGCGAAGTGGAAGATAGCTCGTCAAGTGCAAGGGTGATCAATGTATGAGAAGTCTATAAATCATGATTATCGACAAGCCTGTGTTAACTTAGTTGACGGACCACAATTGACACACTAGTGACAGTATCGTTGAAGAAAAATGCTCACCACTGGATCAAACAGAGGCGAACGTGCGAATAACCAATATTAAATTAACAGACGATATGGATAGAAATGTTAACCCTTGGCAAATAGATGAATCGTCCGAAGCCAAATGCGTGATATGTGGAAACAAAACCGCTCTTATAACCAAGGGGGAAAAGTTTATGGTCACACAGTTGAGTCGTTCTTATCAAGACCGCGGAACGAGTCAAACAAGCATCACAGACACATGACATTGAGGAATCAGTTTAACGTTGAGTTTAGCAGATATTGATCGCAGCTCGTGCGCAGTAAATGACCGTAATCGATACACACAACTCAATCCGTAGAACCACACTGACCAAAAAGCACAGTTTAGCGAAGCTCACACACACGCGAAGAGGCTGTGACTACACGACAGCAGACTAACAATCTAACCGTATCACACAAATCCGTTGAACCCAAAAGAGCTGGAAAGACGATATAAAAACACGGTTTGTACCTGCGGTGCAGAAAGTAGGTTCATTTCAAGTAGGCGTGTTTGTAGGTGTCCCTCGGAAGGTCTATTATGCTTCAATGCGTCTAGTAGAAACGACGTGCATTGTTGAACCAAACCTTGGTCCATGAACACATTTACGACTTGCTCCAAATCAACCAAGGGTTCCTGGTCTTGAACAAGCATTTGAGCGAATTGTAAACCTTGGTCGGGATTGATGCGAGTTAAATTCCGAAGTAGGAAAATATAGTCCGGAGTATAGCCAACTTTCTTCGCATAAATTATGATTCGTTGAAATTGGCCAGTCTCGGCGAAACACTGCACCACTTTTGGAGGAACGTTTGCTCTCAAGTAGACGGATAAGGCCAGCGTTGGATCAGCCTGGCAAACATACGAACAAATATAGAATGTGATGAAGGATGCACGGTAAAGCAATGTGAACTGAAAAAATATAATGACTGAACAATTTCGATGTCTATTTTGTGTGTACAAAACAATGTTGGTAATGCATTCCATTTACGAGAAAATGTAGCCACAGCAGGCATAACTCAATCGGTAATACAAGCATTCAACCGTGACCTTAGCAATATGAATCACGTTACTTCTAAACGAAAAGAGACGGTGAGTAGAAGCAAGTTTTGCATTCCACACTTACAGTATGAAGGTTAGTAATGATAGCTAATCAGTTCGCTTAAAATTGCATGCGTATGTATTGGGCATAGAATGAACGCAGGAAAATATCCAAATAAACTGAAGTCGTGAGGCACAGAATACTGAAAGGTAAGCCGAACAAGAGGTTTCCATATAGTGTGTGCTTACCAGGCGACTAATTAGCGATTCCTAGATAACAGCGCAAACATCGCAACCCACTGATCGTTCGCACAAATTAGCATAACACCACTAAGTCATAACAGTTCAATTCACAACATTGGTCCATCCAACAATGCCGGCGAGTGTAAGCGATAAAAACAACAAGGAAGGCGGCGAAAATGTTCAGGATAAAACGTGAGTGATAGTGAAGAACGTGGAAGGAAGTGGCAAAAAGCACCAGCACCGAGATTTACTGCTCTTCGGAGTTTAACTCCTAAGGATCAAACAATCACGTTGCAACTAGTCATCGTTAGCAAAGTTGCTTAATAGATTACCAGTCTTACTGGACAGAGCGTCTTCGTAACGATAACTCAAGTTAGTGAACGCTCGAAAGATCAACGACAACAATATATCAATGGTCGATATTGATAGATAATTCATACAGTTAGCAAAACAGCTCAATATAAGTAAACGTGCGCACCTGAAATTACCGATCCAGTAACAAACCGATCTAGTGTCACCCACGCTCATTGTGCCAACTACGATTCACCGTTAATTCACGACGATGTTCACAGCCAGCACCGCTGCAGGTAACAAGCAAGACGCAACTACCTAAATTTCATCAACTCCATGTGGCACTTTCGACGTGTTAAGATTAGGATGAATCTGGCTCGAAGAAGATGAGTCAGCAGCCAGTCTCCTTTCGAAATGATCGGGCAAACGGAACGTAATTCATACAGGGTTGTGGTTAACCGATTAGATTTGATTATTCGGTCATGCCTATTGTGAGGTTAATGGCGCTGTGATTAACACGCTAGTCTCACAAGCACGAGGGTCGGAGTGCAAAATCCGATCTCAACAAGTACTACTGATGAGCTCTAGTAAAAGCAAAACTCCAATCTAATAATTCCTTTCGAAGTGGACTAGCTCAGAGGCTTATTTGAATTAGAAGGCTGTGATTAAGTGTGGGTGGTGTTCAATTTTGGAACATCTGAAACCATCATTATCATCGCAGCCATGAGCCTGACCAAAAGGTACTGTGGCTCCGGGCCGGGGGTGCAAGTTCACTTCTGTTGCCAGTTATGACCAAATCTTAATGAAAACGAACGCAAACGACTGATAAGAACAACGGTGAACGAATAACATGAATCAAAACCCTCTCCGATTGGCCTCGAACACCGAAATACAGGAACTAATGAAAACACTGACGAAGCAGGCTCCAGATGATAGATAATGTAGTTAGCCTCCAGTCGTTTTGAAAATTTGCGCGAAATACTTCGCTATATTTATAGAAATGATCAGGCAGTCACAGATTCACCTTTTAGTAACTGTTTGAAACATCCGAACTCTAGCTGTAGAATTAGGTTCTTCTGGTCAGATTTATTCTGACCTTAACAAGGCGTTATCCGGTGACTTTCGGATGACAGTGCAAAAAATGTTAATAATCAGGATATGCAAAATCCGCACATACAAATGTTTAGCGAATGACTGAAGAATGTGGTGAGCTTCCAGAAATGGAAAGCAGTCCAATTCGGGTCATAATGGAGCCACGAACATCGAAAAGCCCCACGAAGAGAGACGACCAACGACATAGGTGATGAACCAGGAATCACCTGTCCTGCATAGGCCCCTTCTGGTTGCTTTTTTGAGTTACTAACCTAAGTTTCCGTGAATTACAGGACTACTCCAAACAATGACCTATTCCATAGAAGAGGCCACCTGAGCTTCATGTGAGAAGTCAATGAGTGAAACCTGCCTGGGCATAGCATGTCCGCTAAGTGGAAGCGGTGATCCGGCTTGTGAGTAGAATCGGAGAGGAGAGCATACTGACCAGGGTAGTCACAAGCAAAGGGTTGTTTGCCGAACTACTGACGGCGGAGAAGCGCAGTAAAGCACAATCCTATTAGCATACAGAACTATTCTCAGAGCTGCAGCGCTGCTGCCTTTTACATAAGGAACGAGGTAAGAAAAAGTATCTTCAAACAGGCACTGAGATCGCTCAATTGTTGATTGCGAGTGCCAATAGGAAAACAGTCGATGGTGTTAGGAAGTTGGGTAAGGCCTTGGATAAATGCACCACGCGTATCAATAACCATAGGCATACTTCAATGTATCCTTCAATGCGTCTTTCAGCTAGGTAAACACTTCAGTGCCAAGTGAATCGGGCCCAGAAGCAATGGCTCCGAGAAGGCAGAAAAAAAACTTTTATGATTTTACACGCCGCACATTTTGAGTGACAGGCTTTGAGTGTTATCCCAAAGCTAACCCCATTCGTGAGATAAACGATCGGCAGATCTCACAAGCCGTCTCTTCTGGGATAGCGTGATACTGTTCCAGCTTCCTCAACCTTTCGTTCTACTTCATTTTTTTTGCTTTTCATACACCGCCAAAAAGTAACCGTTTTCAAAAAACAAAACAACTGGTAAACATCGGTGTTTTTAATATACGGACCCTTGGCTAGCGGACAAACAAGTTGCACTGGTGAGTAATCTAGTCACGGATCTGCAGGTGTGTTGCATCTCCAAAGCGAGTCTGATTTTAATACTCGCATTTATTTGGGTAGAGCTCTAGACGATCATCAACCCAAACGCCTTTCCCAGCTCATTAACCACACAGCAATCGGGTACGAGTGGCGTTACTCAGTTAAGGACTGTCACGCATTTTGGATTAGTCCATAAGATTCAGTGGATCGCTGTACGACCATGCGGCCTTGATGTGACATGCGAGCAGCGTCCAACAGCGATCAACAAACTGCACTGAAAGAGAACACAAAAATGAGAAAAGTAAAACGTAGCAGCTATGGAGGCTCGGTGAGAGTAAGAATTACTGGTGAGTGGTAGGGGATTTGGTTTATTTCAAATTGAACATCACCCACAATTGATCGCAGCTGTCGCATTCCCATAGACTTTCCAGTCGG
>LUCH01003179.1:22014-58475 GCA_013368495.1 Paragonimus heterotremus | reverse complement strand
TGCTGAAGCTGCAGCAATCAATCGCCTTAAGCCAGATCTGTGTGTTCATAAAAAACTGTTTGTGAACTTGACCCTTCCCTGGACCTAGTGACTTATCTTAACCCACCTATTGATTATCAACCCCCTGAATTGTCTGCTATAAAAAAACCGATCCATGTTATTGTAAATTTGGTACTGATGAGTCAATACGAAATGCTTGCATCTACCAGTTTTCGTGTTCTGACTGTTTTGTTCAAAATACATAAGAGCAGACATATGAAATCAATATGGGATGTCACGTCCGTTCGAAATGGTACGTCCCGAAAGAGTTTTCGACCGTTAGTGGTCGAGCATAAACAGAAAATGTCCTAACTCAAGATGGTGGCCAAAGCGACCTTCACATGGGCACAATTATGTCATAAAGCATGTGATGTGTCCAATCGAATGCAAGTGAGCCATGCAGTCAGCCAGTCAGATTGCTCTGACCTTCAAGCAATCGATAGCACATGCAGGCATCGGTTGCCTGTGCCGTGTGGACTGAGAGTTTTCCGTAACGTTACTTGAAACGGTTGCTCCAATAAAGATTACTTACTACCGGTATTTTCCGTCGTTCTTGAATACAACAGCATACTACTCACAAAGAGAGTGATTAGGCAGTGAGTAAAGAGTAAGTCCAGACGAATGCTACAGATATATTGTGTGTCTTGTCACAATCTCATGGAGTTAGATACGGAAACGCTATAAGTGAGGCACCTTGAGTTTGCAGTGGCAAGTACATCGACAAACCAAATAGGTGCCTCCATGAACGAATGGCCCAACATCCTTTAAATGATTGTTTTTTGCTATGCTGGAGTTCATTCGATCACATCAGTGTGTGGATAAAACATCCTCGATTTTCAGTTCTGCTATCATTGAAGACACCTAATCAGACGAAGGCTGATCAGGTTTAGGGAGCCTCTAGTTGTTACATGTACTGAGAAAGTTCACTTCTCGTCGTCATACTGAACATGGACGGTATATTCCCCCGACATCGGAGTTGCCCGTTATGTGTAGGTTCGTAGGTTTAATTGACATGCTTATAATTCTTATAAATGTTTGTTGGGATCTGCACCGATTGACGTTAAGATGTTCCACTATCAATCTCCAGGGAAAAGGTTGATATCAATGTGAGCTATCCGCCAAATCACTCCAAGATATATTAAACACACAGTAGGTTCCGTTAAGGCCGTCAGCAGATTCGATAGTTTTTCTTGTGCTCGGGATTTGATTGTAGGTAAACGTGTGTCCAATTTTTATATGCTGATGCCAAACTCCTCCACTGTGTGATTTTTGCAGTTGAATGAAACACCCTTAAGCCTCAAGCTAACTAGAACGAACAAAGTAAACCACTGCTTTCCGTTCCTGAACATTCTGTTCGCCCGAAAATCAGATGGCACGATGAGAAGATCCACCTACATAAAGCTTATCTAAAAAGAACAACACATGCACTTCCAAAGCTCCTGTCTAGTTCAGTATAAGAGAAACCTAGTTAGAACACTTTCACAGAGTGCGAATACTATGCAGTTGGAGACAATTTATCGCTGAAACCAAACATTCACAGATATCCTACTGTCCAGCGGGTATCTTCTGCAGTTTTAACAGGAAATATAATAATGTCATCACACCAAAGATGTCGATAACAACGTGATGTAAATCCCAGGAAGTATATGCTGAATCGTTCACGAAACAATAGGGACAGAGATCGAATTTTCCTCATTGTAATCTGTCTCGAAATTAACGCGACTGTAACCGCAAATTTCTCTCAAGCCAAATCAGAAGACAAATGCAAAAGGCCACTTAATTCTGCTCCAAAACGTATGCCACCGAAAGTAAAACACAGGGTATTCATATGTCGCAGGGTGATCTACAAACGGCTTTGAATCAGAAGATCGAAGGGAAGTTACTAAAAATAGTAGTTACAGTATTTAAGTTACCATTGAGCATAAGGGAATGAAGGAGGAACCGGTAAAATAAATAGCGAAGATTCTGGATGATTCTGGGAGTTCTCTCTCACTCCTATTAGGCAAAATCCTTTTTCTCGAGGAAGGGAGCGGTTTTTGACGGAAAAGATGGGGTTCACTACCACAAGGGTGTGTACTTAGAATTCACGTTTCTAGATGACGACTGATAAACAATGATTAAAAACTTCTGATAGCTGATGTGTTCATATCCTTTAATGCTCCAAAACTATGTATATACTACAGCGAACCACAGTCTTACCAGTCTCCTCGAGTACGAAGCAGCAGCCTCTGTGTCACCTCTCACTGTTTACACAAACATTTGTGTAGCTGCAGTATGAGTAACAATGGAAGCACAAACCGACAGCTAGCTTCTCGTATCAAGGGATATTTTCAAAAACGATTGGAAATATAACCAGAAATGCCATGCAGTTGTACAGAAATCAACGGACGGCACCCAGCATTCACTGTAGCAAAACACATAATCGAAACAGGACATAATGCCAAAGCTTGTCACGAATTCTTTGGGATTTTTTGAAGCAGCCGGAAACATCCCCCAGTTTGCTGAGACTCTCGCTATCAGGCATCAAAATCCCCCTGTCTATTCAAAAACAGTGTGGGTTAACGTTGCGGATGCCCTAGTAGTCAGCGTCTCCATATTTTTCATTTTCGCGTCTGTCTGTCTAATCTCTTAAGTCAATAATTCCGCTTTATGGAAACCTATCTTAATGTATAAAACTAGTTACCTGTCCATGTGTGATCAGAAGGTGCGTAAGTTTCACGGTCATAAAAATGTGATTAAAACGCATCAACTTCCTTACATTCCATCGTTGGATATCATTTTATAAACCAAATGGAAGATATTCTTCAGAGTTTTCCAATGGATTCTGAATAATTGTAGAGTTTTCCACACAATAACGGACCTATATTTCTATCAAACTTCCGACCGTACTGCGCGGTTATTCTTGCACAAACTGGAACCAAGTTAGGGTGAGCTCTTAGTTAATTTTGTTTATTGTTTTACAACTAGGTTATCTTGAGAGTCACACACGCTTGAATTTATTCTCAATTTTCTTCAGGTTTGTTTCCCAGTCTGTGTGTGACCTTTGTCACACGTATAGCACCCCTCCCATAATTTGTCTACACTTCTACTATACTCCCTTATGATCTTTCAGATCATTCATATCGTGTGTTCTGTTTACATGAAAATTATTCTGAATCTATCCATCAGTCACAGTAAGACATATTTTTCGGTTATTTTGTATGACAGCGTTTACGACTCTCCCGACTGCTTTTGTTGACATATCTTACTACTTGTCATTTTCTGCTATTTGATTCCTACTGAAGACTTGAAAGCTTGCTGATTGACATCCGAACCATCTGACACCACAGGCTATTATAACCTCATAAGTGATCCATTCGTTATCCACTGAACCACTATATGCAAAAACCAGTCCTTGTACACAAATTTCCTAGTCAGTCATCATTCATAACACAACTATTGTTTTATCCGGGTGCTGTTCAATATTACCAACACCTTTTAGGCAACGTAACAATTTACCTGCCTGTAGCCTTTCTGTAAATTAGTCCTCACTCACTCCCTATTAGTTGTTGCATTCCGACGTCCTTTCTACATCTCTGACCAAATAACTTGGCCATAATACAATAATGGATAATCAGAAACGGATTGGAGCCTATGAAAGGCCCCTGGCGTAGAAGCATTCTTATCCGCCCACAGCTCCCATCCAGGAATCTCCTGGTGGCAACCTTGTTGACTCTTTGAAGAAGCATTTGGTTCTGTCAATGTAAATTCCAGCCCGAACCAGTCAGCGTATCAGACTTGCTTTAAATGTTGTGGAGGGTATAGCACGCGTTCTGGCTCACGTAAACAATTATTAGCATACACCCGAAGTCGGACATGCCACCTATCAACATTACACAGAGCTTTCAGATTCCGGTGTTTTCAGTGCCACGCTGAACTTACCTCTCAGAGTGGCTTATCGCAACATGAACGTCATAAATATCCTGGGGAATATAACGCACATTGTTTGTCCTGTCTTTTTATCACCAGGTTCTATTGATCAACGTCAGAAGACGCTATGCTAATTTGTTACGCGAATAAAATGTACACTTCTAGGCTCACTCTGAAATGTCTCTATTTGGCCATCGCCGATCGTATGACAATTCAATCAGCGGCAGGTACTAGAAAGCGACTGCATTTGTTGCGGTGGAAACTTCCGAGCATATATTAAAGATAATAGTCTGGCCTATTCAATATATTGTCTTTGCCAAACACAAATTCATCGTACCAGTGAGTCTGTAGTTCTTCCGCAAGTCTCCTTTTCCCAGTAGTCACGGAAAGTGCGCCGGCGTCACTCACGAGTGAAACAGTGCATCGGCTATCACATCAGTTGGTTTCAGTCAACCGGCTCTCAAGACATATCCCATATAATCGTCCCGATTCGGCCGCATGTTTTTCCAGACATCTTCATCCTTTTAAGCAGCTCTCTATACTATAACCAAATCTATCAAATTCTGAGCCAGTTTTACCAACCAGATTGACAAAACAGTTGTGCTTTGATCCTAATTCACATATAAGTAAATATGTCACGAGTCAAGATCCACCGACGAATGTTCTAGAGGATCTATCGGAAAATTCGGATTTCTGCATGGAACTAGACAGCCAACCTCTTCTACTACGCAGATTTTCAAACGAAACTCATTTACTCGCTCAGTAATCATCATCATCATCATTCGAAAATCAATCACGACTAGTAATTTTTGACAAGATCTCTGGCTCACTTACTTCACCATGTTTGTGAGTACTAAACTGGCACACTTCAGCTAGTGATCAGTCCACGCAATCAACCGTCAGTAACATCGAATGAACTAACCACACAACTAGGGGTGGACGGTTTGAGTCCGGGCACATCTACCTTATAAGGAGAAAACCTAGGCAACCTACATCCTAGGCATTCATGTGTGCTGTACCTCTCCTCATCAGCTGCTAAAGCAGTGATAACTACAGTACCTCCCATGGTGCTACCGATTGCTACCTTAGAAACCTCAACAACTAAGATTCTGGATATGGACGACTGGCTGGCCTGTCGTGGGTTAGATTCGTGAAACAAAGAATCTGACCACGTTCTGACCGTTCGAGCAGCAATAGATCGGCTCCATGGTTATACTGAGATAGACCCATTTCATCTGTTGTTCGCGACTTTGACAACATACGCGAATGAAGACTAACACCCCTATCTTGGAAAAAACCAACCACACCTGTGAAAAACATTTTACCGGCACACGGAGACCGGATTTTCCGGTTTCTGCAATAAATTGTTTGATGACCTAGAGGTTATTGACATCTGCCCTATACGAAGTGTGACTGCAAGTGATCGTAACCTCGTCGCTCCAATTTCCGAATCTGAAATCAGCTAGTCCGTTCCCTGGAAGGATCGGCATCCGGACTCAACTGCGTCACACGCACCGACGTAGCTCACTTCAGAACCAAATCACTAGCAGCGTTTTTCGGTCTACTACTGAATACTGAACACCTTCCTGCACAACGTTTGTATCCTTGATTTCCACTTCGCTTGACTTCCGGTTGGCCTCTATTTGTTCGGTGGTCAAAACTTGGTCTCGTCAGATCTCATTTAATCGTCGGACCCCTTTATGCTCTTCTAATAGACGGCAGTTTAGCTTCGTACAACTAGACGAAACACTCGAGGTGACAACTATTATCCATAGCTTGCTCCGTCATTCTCATACAAAGTACCACGGTTGATCGCTTACAAACACTGATATATCTAAAGCTTTCAACTACGTTTCCCATGACTCTCCGATGACAACAACCACTGTCCACGGTGTGCCTACCAATTTGGACAATTACCTACGTTCAGTTTGTGAAATTGACAAATCTTAATTTCAAAGTTGCGAGTTCTTCTCGAGCAGAGTTGTTTGTCAAGAAGATCCTGTGTCCACCTAACTGCTTACAATTACCTTGGATGAAACAATCTCATCCTCTTTTCTTTTTGACTTTGTCCTAAACACATCTGGTGACTAATTCAGCCATCTGGCAAATTCCAGTGGTGTCATGCTAGCACCTGTTTCGAGGGAAACATTGGTAATCAGACTGGATCATCTGCATGATAGTTTGCTTGAAGTCGATTTGACTGTGAGCCACTCGAAAACTCAGTGCATTCACATAAAAGCAGATAAAAAAGATGTAGTATTCATCTTGACGACCGACCCTTGGAAGTAGATGGAACCAGCATGGTATCCGCCTCCCCAATAACATTCCAGGTTCTAATTATGCCGTTCAACTGGAGAGGAATTTTATCAACAATCGCAGCTGCTGACCTATGAAAAATGCTACACTGTGTGACGACAGCACATCCAAAACCCCAGCAAATAACCGAAACCTTGCGGACGCATCTACTACCGAGGTTGACCCATCGGCCATATCTCATTGCCGTCCATAAGAAGACGCTCAAGTTCTTAGATTGAACAGTGAGGAGGAATATTAAGAAATGGCTGCGGCTGTCCAAAGACACGTCCAACGCATAAATTTTATACGGATGTCAATTCCGACGATCACGAGATACCACACCTTCAACCTCGTACAACTTTGAGTAGAACTTACATCAAAAAGCAACTGTAGTCGAAAAGTGCGGTTTCACAATGGTCTCTACGCCATCCTTCTTCTCAACCGTCTCATCACCCGGCTGTCACACTTATGTTAGCAGCTGGAACGATTATTATGTCCAAAGAAGAAACACACTTAGCATGACATGAAACCCTGTGCAATACAAGTAATGGTGCCTGTTTGCGGTATTCCAAAACGACGGCCACATCACACAATTGGTTACCGAACCCAAGCAGGATAACTCCTCGCTCCTACATCAGAGCGATGCAACTTTGAGTTGACGTGTTGTCCACGAAATTCTGTCGTCCACGTGATCGTTCAAAATCACGAAAGAAATCAGCATATCGATATTGTAACAGTCTCGAATGTTTGTCTTACACTCGTCAATCACTTTTTTTACTCATTCTGACAAATGCAGAAGACATAACACTGTAATTGTGTTAATTATCCGTATGTTGAGAAACTAGACACTCCCAATGATCCCAGAACCCCATAGCTTCATGGCCGACTAATTTTCTATACCGGACAATCTGATATTCAATGGCGGTACAATCTTGGTTACCAAAGTGGCCATCTGTGCCCCGTACAGAATGGAGGCCATAGTCAAACTGAAGAAAGATAAATACGGTTCTCAAAAAACCGTTCACTGCACTTCTACCCTTCACTTTTCCTGGAACCGCCCTTTCTCCGAAATACCTCAGTGTCCCATTTATCATTACACAAATTCCTCCAGAAAATGGGTCTCATAGTATGATATCTAACATGTGCTTAGAATCTATTCAAGAGTCTCTCGAAATATTCGGTTCATTTGAGAGAGTCACCTAGGATATTTGTGACACAACCACGATAAAAGTTTACTTCTGATACGTTTGCCGAAACATACACCGTGTAATGCATGAATCACAATATCGAATCGTGTAAATCCTGAATCCGGGAGGTGTATGCCTTTCGTCAAAAATAAGCTGTTAACATTGTTCCGGAGAACATCACATGATTTGCGTCCTCTCATTGTTTAACACAAGAAAAACTATCCGCTTTTTTGTGGTTCTCAGTAGCACATAATTGAGTTGTTCGGATCCCCTGAGCGACACGATGGTTGATTTAGGACGACTTGAATCACACGGGTGTTAATTTACTGAGAAAGCATAGATACCTGTTTATCGACGTGTTGATGAACAAGTATACTGGCTTTCTTGCCATTTGGCAAGGATTCATTCTCGGACAGTAGCCTACTACCTGTGTCATGTGTATGTATTTGTGTGCACTCCTATGAAGGTATTAATGAAACTCGGTGCACTCATACCTTTGAGTACAGTCTTCTGAAAGCTATATCAGAAGGCTTTCGTGTTGTGGGCGGTCTGCTGGGAAACTTAAGCATACTGTATACATTACCACGAATAAAAACGTTAATTTGTAGGTATGGATTACCTTGGGTGCAATACAACTAGGCTGTCTTCCACTGGGAGCTAATTCCGGTTCCAGGTGCTTGTTTCTGATTTACAACACACAATTCTGGTGGTGATCTAATCATTGTCTAGTTCGGATAAAAGAGAATATGCACCAGTATACTCACTAAGACAATTTATTACTCACCGACGTCATGAGTAGTTCATTAGCCCGATACGGTGCTTCCGACTTTTAAGCAAAACGACATTACACCAAGCTGCAATTACTGCGCTACCATCTGAGAAGCCTCTCAGTGTGTAACGATTAGGTGTTCAAGTCTACAAGCAAACACAAATAAGATCGATGAACAATGGGTATTTTTCATAACATCTGAAGTAATAAATTAGTAAAACCTGCTGCATTTTCATATTATATTATAAGTATGTGTAGTATTACGGCTGCTGAGAGTAACCACTGACCTATGCCGTGTACTCTCCTAAACCGAGATTTTCGGTGCTAATCGCGTTTCAGTACGGATTCCTGGAGGTTATTGATGTTTGGGCACACATTTATTGAGATTAGGCTGGTGAGCATCGTGATAGCGACGAAAATCAACAATTAATGAATTAATTGTGTGGCCTCCATGTACCATACAATAAACTAACGAAATCGGGTGATCTTCTGAATGGTTCTCTATAGAGGAAAAGGTTAGTCAAAACATCAACAAAGGTCACAATTGGCGAATGACTGCAATGAAGATCGATTTTGGCGATCTACATTATTTACTACGGGTTATCCAAATATCACGCTATGCTTTTATTTAATAAAGAATTGTGACATTTCATATTATGACCTTGACAGAAAACGGTATATTTATTTACTTGTCTTCATTATCACTTTCTGACTGCAAATGAAGAAAAACTTCACATATTGGGTGACACTTCCGGACTTCAAGTCTACCGATACAATAATAAGCACGAAAGGTAACACGGCTTAACTTATGCTTAACGTTTTACACGAAAAAATGTTCTTTTTGAAGCCAGGTTGTTCAAGTGTTCCTAAGGGTCTCTCCTCCCCCGTGTTGGATACGAAAAAACAGCTGAGACTGTTCGTGAGTCCTGTTAGCAATTGGTATACAAGTTGATTTGCCTGAGATTGGTTCCTTTGTTGAATTTTGACAGGTGTTTGAGTGGTTTGGAGTGTACCAGATGGCCTAAAATATAACGGTAGTGAGGTTCCTATTAGGGCGGTTGTAGTTGAGTGACCTTTGAAACTTAAGACTGAAGTTAGACGTCACAAATGCGCTAGGGACGTCCCAAGACTTTCATTAACGATCAAAGTCGTTTGCACGACGACTGTGATGAACGATCCACAAACCAGGTACCGTCAGCAATGGCAGTCAGCAGGCTGATATGCTCCGGTCGTTAAAATGATGGTTCCCGACCACCTTGCTCATTGAATTTACTTTTCTTGAGGTTTTATTGCAATCAGATTAATGAAGAAAAGCAATACTATGTCCATTTTGCCTGAATTTATTTTATTTACTTCGACAAGATCAAAACCGGCAGGTTCTTGCCCCAGTCAATAATAATGAGACATGGCTAGTCATATACCACCCTTATGTAAGTCACAAAACAAGGAAATTCAGGCGCTGTGGAGGATCACGAAGACTGAAGTATCCGCTGAAGGATTTATCTCCTCTTAATCGAAGTCGTCCTAGTGCGGTAAGTCGCAGCTGGTTGCTACCCTATGACAACACATCTGCACAGAATGAAAATTTATGATGGATTTCTTGGAAGATGCTTGAAGAAATTTCGTGTGATGTGCCTGCTGTTCGCCGGCTCCCATGTTTTTTGGTTTTTCCACCCTTCCAAAACTATAAAGAATTTACAAGCAACTGATGTAAGTTATGTGAATCAGTGTTATAATCTATACGGGTCAAACATGTTTGGCTCGAAAACACTATTTTCGGAAATGTTTTGGCGGTTGGGATGGTCCTATCAAAAGCGTGTTGTAGTCAGCGAAAACCAAATCTAGGCTGATTAATAATCTGAAATAGCTCAAAAGCTTCCTGTTTTTAGACAACCTGAACCACAGTGCCTTCGTATCGCTCCAAGTGCATCATCGTGTTATCCTACAAACGAAATGTATGGTAGCACATTTGACAGAGTATTGATGGTGGTAGATTTTTCGATGCTAATTTTATGCAAGCAAATACGAAAATTTCAGAGAAGATTGTCACGGATTGTGAGTGATCTGCAATGAATACCACTTGTTTTTGTTCAATGATTTTCTAATGATCTTAATTACACCAACCGACTGCCTTTTTAACACAGACAGTTGATCTTATTTTTGCGTTTGATGGAGCGTACACACAGTTCAGATTGCGGTAAGTGAACAGCGACAGTTCTAATTGCACACAACAACTGTAGATACACAGTCCTGAGGGTTTACTTGGTGTAAAATAGAACGTTTTAAGTGTTTGACTGATTAAGATCTGGTAGTTAGTGTCAATGAGTCGTGCTTGAATGTGGCTGTTGGTGACCCTGACTAAAGCCTCAATAGAGCAAGCTGAGTGATAGTTTTTAACACAATTTAACCACGGAAGTAACTAACTTTGCTGGAACAATTGGTACGATACAGACACATAGAAATGGTGAATTATTGCTACGAATACTTGAAGCATGATACTCTCAGGTGTCAATTTTGAAAGGTGATGCCTAACTGGGCTGTGCAAATATTTTCCCTAATGTTCTGTTTAGTTTTCGGTAAAGAATAGTAATCGTAATGCCTTCTTTGAAGGGCTGGTGGAAGGATCGTTTTTCTTCCATGTTTCCCGCTGCGTAAGCTTCTTCAACGATATAATAATTTCACGACGCTTTAGCTACCATTCTAATTAGTAGACCCCAGCGTAAGTGAGAAACAACTAGGTGAAGTTTCCTTTTGCTCGTTCGTCAGAAATCAAGCCGCATGCAGAAACTTAATCTATTCAAATTTGGCCACGGATTTCTCCTCTATCTAGAATAATGGGAAGGTGATTTTGTAAAAATCCATACTTTCAGAAAAGCTATTTCCAGAAGTGCTCTATTTTTGCAATCGTCATTTCGAAGGGCGCGGCTGTAACCACTCGCCGGTATCGTGTTACCCTGATTCCACTGGTCCAGTAAATGTGAATTAGGGAAGCCCCCTTCCAAATCTCAAACGTCTGAAAAGTATAGTGGTTGGCCCAGCATTATTTCATACCCACTAACAAATTATCTCAATTAGTGTTATCCACAAGACCATTTGTAGTTCGAAATGCACTATTTGTGTTCGCAGCTTCCAGTCTGCTGTTCTCAGTACGTCGAACCTAGTCTTGGGTTCTAGCCAGTTCACTATTTACTGTAAGGTTAACGTGGTAAGGAACAATAAAGGTCCTAGGCAAGATTCATACTGACAAATGACTACACAAAATGTAGATCTCTCAGTCACCGGATAGATTCATTAAGAGGAAGAAGCCAACTGTTTGAATGATACGGAGGTTCTAGATCACTGGCTGAAGCTGCAAAATGATAGACATTTGAAGATTTTGTGGAGATGGCCATCCACTGTCCGTCTACAGCTAAGGGAACAAGATGTAGCAGCACACCGTTGTGTCGTCTAGGTCATGCCTGGACCGACTTATTGTGACATTTGACTTGAATGTTATGCCCACGCATCCACAGCTGAGCGACCCTTACGCATATGCATCCGCAGTGAGTGTGGGCAACTAACACTATGTCAACACCACTGCAGTCACGTGCACACACGTACACACACACACACAAACACAGCAGCTTGCACAACAAAACTCATTTCGGACATTAGTCTATGACACGTGATTCAACTCAGTGTCCTCACCGGAGCTATCAGGACAACGAGACCGCACACACATGTGAACACAATTCATCTGGGTCTCTCGCTCGCCGGTGAACAGAACACACCTACAGTGCTCCGTGGAACACACAGTGTTACCCTCCCGTAGATCCTTACGTTGACAACTGTAGGTATCCACCCAACACTCCACTAACACACCCATGGATTATATCTCTGTATTTTGTCCGAACCCTTGCTGTAAGTGCACCTGTTATAATTGTCTGTTATTTACATTACATTTTGGTTGCATATCCCTCTGATATCATTTAGGTGTTTGGTTTTACCCATACTGTTTACAACGTATTGTAATTAGCTAGCCAATATCTAAAAAGATATTCCAGTGAATAAATGGGAAGTATCAGTTAGATTTGTGATCAGGTGAAATTAATGTAAATAAGATGTATGCATGTGATAACATTTGCAGCGTGACCACGATTGTTCTTAACTGAACAGTGGGAAAGTGGGAAGATAAACGGCCTTCGTGATCAGCTGCTACTTCCTGGTCACAGTTTCATCTTTTGTAAGGTAGCTTTCCACTAATGTTTGGAATTTCTTAGCATCAGCTCGGTGAGGACCCCATAAACAGCAGTTATTTTCCATTGTTATTGCATTATCACTACGCATCCAGTTGACAACTACGACGTTCTCAAAACGTGTTAGTAAGTATGTCAACCAGTTTTCGGCGTCCAACTGACCAGGAGCCCTCATTACAAAAATAGATAGTCCGTTGCCTTGATTAATTTGTTCGTTTAGACGATCCCGGATGGCCTGTGTGTTCACATTGTTCAATAACAAATTCGAGCGTTTTGCAAGTGTGTACTCCTTCCAGCATTCAGCCAAGTAGCCGGTTCCATAAATAGCCTCCAATGGTGCACGACTGGCTTTCGGCCAGTGGTCGATATTTTCCACCAACTGCGGTACATACGATACAGCCCCGTCATATGCCCACAAGAATAGTTTTCTGAATTCTTCAAAAAGAGATAGAGAGAGAGGAGTTGAAACAATTAGTCAACACAAAGCTGTCTTCAACTTCACAAATATTAGCTGTGCGTTTTCAGGTGAGAAACGTATAAGTAAAAATTAAACCAAAATTACATACGATCATGAATTTAGGAAGACAGAAAAGCCGTCGTCGTTCGCATATTCCAACGTTCTGTTTCTCAGTGAACCAAACAAACAATTTTTTTGGGCTGTTTGGTAAAGACACTTTAAATCATATTACCAGCATATTTGACTCAGTGTCACTGAAATCAGCACTGAAGCACTTAAATACGTACAAATTTGTAGACACCTGAATGAAGTTTTTCACTCTGACGGAACCGTTCATACTGAACTATTTCTGTATTTAATACAGTCCTCGTATCAATAAAAAAAGTTTCACATTTATTTTGTGCAACAGAAATTATGAGAGTAAGCTTACACCGCATGAACCCATCTTAAGTGTGATTTAATTACCAAGGTCTCTAAACCTATGTTTTCGAAGAGCTTGCCCAAATGCTTATGGTTTGCCCGCCATCATCAATTTATTCTTTCACAGCGAATCAAATCTACCGAGTCGTTATTTTAGGTATACAATCATCAAAAAACATACGCTATAGAAACACTGTAAATAAAACTGGTTGGAGGTAAGCAATCGAGTGGGTCTATTGGTGGTGATGCGGTTTCTAACATTACACGGTCATAGGTTAAATTTATTTCAAATAAGCGGTGACCAAATGTCTTCAGGATATGATAAGTATGTCATTAGACAAAAGGTTTGCCAGAGGTGTAAGGGCGTTATATTTCTGACCGTACTTACTTGAACAGATAACCAATCACAAGTGCGCAAACTTCTGTCCGCCTACATTGCGGATGGACGTGGTTGTGTAACGCATCCGCTTACATATGAAGATCATGCCAAGAAAACCAAGCGGTATACCTCATTCAGCATAAATTATCGTTGTGAGATATGGAGTTGTTGCGTTATGTAATTCAGTTACAGAAACAAATTTCAGAATATTTCTGGGACCGAAAACGGACCTATACAATTTCAGTTTCCAGTAACTGAGATCGTTAGTTCAAATAGCCGGTCAACTGCAACTCGCACGACAGCTGTTATTGGCCAAAGTTACAGGCGCAAACCGCATCCCACTGTGGTTCAGATTGAGCCCAACCTTGAACCCACACAAAACCATATACGTTTACGCAAATTTATGTGACTGTACATTCATAAGGCTCCCACACATGTGGATCAGTGCGACGTGGTAGCCGAGCAACAAAGAAAATTTACGTGCCCGCTATTTGTGCTCGATTCTTTTCATGAAATTAATCTTGTTTCCAACTCTTCCTGAACCGAAGTGTAACAGGTATAGCTCCTATTGTTTATGAGTCCGCACTGTTCAGTGTCATCCGCCACTTCTTGATACAACTCTATAATGCATTTCATTACGTACTCTCGGTAGTTCATCATCATCATCATCATGGACAGTAATACATCAGTGGATCACACTGATGCCTAGCTCCTACACAACCACAAAAGGAAAAAAACTCATACAGAAAGAGAGAGCAGAAGAGAAGAGAAAAGGAAGAGCACCTGAATAATGAAAAATAATTACGTCTATATCCGAACATACAACATCAAGACGCCTACACCTTGCAAACGAACAACCGAGCTGTAAGTGAAAGTAAGGCGTCATCAGCAAGACGGTTTCCTCTTGCTTCCTTTTAATGAAATGAATGATAGTTGATTAATATTTGTATTGTCTCCCTTTCAATCTCCTAAAGGTTCATTTAAACTTGGTGAACACAGCACAGTAAACTCTCCTTACAGCATCTATTTTTTATGTAATAATGACAGGGTAGACTAGTAACTTATTTAGGGCCGTTTGTGAACAACTATGAAGGCTATGGCAAGCCAGAGTTTGATGCACACGAAGCCCGTGAACTTGGTTTAGGCTTTTTCCAAATGACCTGAACAAAGAACATGAATCAACATGGTTTTATGCCCTAAAAGGGGAGAATGCTGTAGGTTCCAGGTGTGCTTGATGTGAGCAAATGTGATTGCATTTATATCATATCTGCTCATTGCTCATCCAGTAAGCTCTGAGAGATGCCTGTTGACGATAACGTTTTACAACTGAGTAAAACGGTCGCATTCGTCCCATTCCAACTTAAGCAGCAGTATCGCTACACCGAGGTAATTGCTTCCTTGTTTCAGAGGCAGCATTGAGGTAACTCAGCCGTGTAGAAGCAGCCAGTCTTGTTCTCAAACTGCTGTGGCGACTGACAGTGTACGTTGTCAGGTTTGGCGGATTGTATACGACTGGGAGAAAATTGAACACCAGCAGAGGATTATTAGTGCATAAAAAGTGGTCTATTCATAATCATGAAGGCTCACAAAACTCCTAAGTATGATGGTCGTTCTTAAACTACTTCTTATCTCCGTTGTGTGTCCAGACAAAACTGTAGTTATAGCCTTCTGCAAATGGGTAATTTCTGACTTGGAAACAACATTATTTAAAACTTATCCAGGCCCTAGTAGGCTGATTGCATCCCAGTTCATTTTTAATCGTAGTGGCTGTGAGAAATTATTAACTGTCCTGTTAACACTGATAGACGACTTAGTACTGGGAAATTAAGTTCAGGTTGGAATCACAGAAATACTTCAGCCTTTTGACTGATATCTCCATTACCGATAAGCATTAAGAATTGACTGTTTTTATCACCTGAACAGTCCCCTTGATAAATTGAAGCTTTCGTATCCCCATAGACTTTCTAACCAGCGCTTTATTAAAGAAGTACTATACTCGAATTTCGTTCTTGTCAGAGCTCGTCAGTAGTGCATATCCTTGTCACGGCCCGGTTCTGAACTCTGGCTGTACTCGCTTGCGTTATCCGTGTTAACCACTAGGTCACCGACCTCCTATTAGGGAGGACTGTCATATTTACCAGTGGGTACTGCATATGCTACGTGTCCCCTTTGTTAACCGCAACTGACGACCTCACGAAAAGTACTTCTCATCGTATAAAAATCTCAGAAATTATCTTATTGGACGATGTTTAATCACTGGTAATTGTACAGAATTTCCCACCTATATCCTGAACATCCCTGTCAACTTACGTGAGCAATATGGCCCACCCGTCAACACAGCTGCCTTGAGAAAAACAGTCAAAGTTGAAATCCTGATCGTAACCTAGCTGTCACTGTTTATGTGGACATTTTTTCAGTCATCTTCTAAAGAACACGTCGTCGTTATAACAAGCTGACAATTTGGGCAGGCCGATATTAGACTTCATTCTAAATTTAAAAAACAGTAATCCTAGATACTGAAAAAGATCATGCTTACATGCTAGCAATAAGCATAAAGGCGAAAATAAGTGGTCTTTGTAACGGTTCAGTATGTTGCGCTAAACTCGATGGCTCAATCCTAGCCATCCATTCACCCCACATCCGGTCAGGAGACTACATGTTAACTGTCCCACTCACTCACGTATCCCTGGCCTATTCACAAGGTCACAGACACATCACGCGCTCCACAGGCCAGCGCGTGATCCAACATGCCCTGTCCATTCTACACACACAGGCTCCGCTTGGCGCAATTCGCGTTCACTCACCCGACAGACAGTGACGCCTTGTCCCCTCAACACAGAGAGAGGCAAGGTCACATGCACGCACACACGCGCGCATCGACTGAGCTAACTCATGCGAGTTAACCTACAGGCGCGCAATGCACGCACAGGAAGGCGACTAAACTCGCAAGAGGCACAACACAACTTCTGACGCTGCGTCTCGGACGGTGAACAAGTCAACAACGCGCAAAGCCGACGGACACGAGGACGTGAGCTACACCACAACTGTACCGCTCCACATTGCATCCACGTGACCCTATCCCCACAACACTACCAACACACAGCATACACCTGGATACTTCTATCCACACTATTATCAACTGGGACATTATTTTGTACTGTACGTGAGTCTCCCGGCTTGTCTATGTTCTAATCATCTTCCTGTTTATACCTATTTATGTCATACACCTTATTACTCAACTGTGTACTCTTCTTTTGTTATATGTAGTTAGTGTTAGGCCGTAGTCATTTATCTATAGCCTACACCATATTGCCCCTACGTAACATCCTGCTCACTGTATCACACTCACATCAATTGAGTTCCATGAAATGGAAATGCCTCTCCTTCCAAGAGAATATACTTTCACGGAAGAAACACTTTTGCCTTCCTGTAACGTGTTACTTGATGAAGAGGAGTACTGTACAGCTATACTTGCTGTCACACAAGCTATAATTCGGTAGATCGGTTGTATTTGGTTTCATGAGCATCCGTTTCGACAATGGTCGCGCCAGGAACATCATCGCCATTTAGGCCTACTCAGTATTAGGAAGATTGGGAATGTTTAGACTGATTCAAAACTACTTAGCACTAGTGTACGCATACTTCTCAAATGACCCAACATTAGGTAGAATGCATTCAAGTACTGGCGGACAACAAATGACATTTTGCAATCAAACATGGATCGTGTTCACCTTTTACTAGTCAGCGCACATGATCACTCATCAGTAATCAAAAACATTTGTTATTGTGTCCAATGAACTTGAGAAAAACGACAGGATTTCAATGTTTTAATCTCCAACTAGGCAATCTGGGTAAACAGGACAGGACCAGCTTATTCTGGAAACAATCCAGTATCATCATTTTTACTCTGATTGCTCAAATGCTCTGGGAGGGTATTGTCTAATGAGACGTCGCTGAACCAGCACCAACTGTGCTAGCTACAAGGACCTAGTTCCGGAGTTCAACCTCCGATTGAGAGAAACATCGAAGTTTTATAAATCATTAGTAAGGTAGAAGTTTGATAAAATTGGCTGGAATTGCCAATGCATTCGTTATGGGTCCTCTTTTCAATCACTACATACCGCTTTTCATTAAATACAGTTATTGATGTCATTTATTTTTGAATAACGGTTTCTTTGACCGCCTTGTTGAATCCCACTTATGTTCAGCTGTTGACAATCAAAAATACTCTCTAGACATACCATATCGAACGGAATTTACAATTCACATTGACTCCCTATATTAACGCGCGAGTGCCTATTGACATCTATACATTTCTCTATCACATAACTATTACTGAGTTGTTGGACGCTCGTTGTGCCAGTTTTTCTCTACTTTGGGGTGGTAGGTTTTGATGGTACTCCGGTGAACTCTAAAGTAAACGCAGAGGAAAAACCGTAACGTTCATTGTATATACTTCGGGCCATATTGCATATCTGAGATTGCCACCCTTCACAGTTATTGCCAGTGCACTATTAGCCCATGGAATGGGGTTTTCAACATTCGTCATAAGTAATAGAAAGGTTGTTACCATTTTTCTATATATGCATGAAACAAGACGGTAAAGTGTATTTTTCTAAATACTCATCCAATCACAGTTTGTATAATTCAACGTATAAACTTTGAATGATGGTTCTCTGACTTATGTGTGTAAAGCTAAACAGTTTGAATGACTGACCTTTTGATTCACCAATCGATACGGTCATCAGAGCAGTAACTGCTCCTTCAGACCAACCCAGCAATGAATAGGGAACAAGGTTCAACTGGCGCATTAAGTGTAGCGCAATATCAGCGTCATTCTGAAGAAGACCTGGCTTGGTCCAAGGACGTTCCATTGGTGGAATACTTGCTCCTTGACCTGGTGGATCCCAAGCGACAGCAGTGAAGCTGACATGTGTGATAAAACACGGAACAGTGATATTTACTTCTTAGACTGTGAAATGGTCACGTCGAATTAAGTACGAATGAAGTCAAGCAATTTGGGTGTTGTATTTAGCATGATTTTAATGGATTGACAAGAACACAACGTCACGATCAAGTCGAAATACTCACAGTTTCAACCACCTCGGATAGCCCTCTTCAGGAGGGTTGTAATCGAAATCACTTTAACAAAGAAACAAAGGTCACGTGGGGCCCGTCTTGATTAAATCAACTTGCGTGAAGCCTAAGTGGATCGGCCGAATCCGAGTGTGAGTAATGTAACTAAGGGGTGACTGTAATGGTTTTTATCTATCATTGCATACCACAATTTCGATGGTTGTTTGCTATCGTTGTGGTTGACGCATACGTAGTTGGTGTGAACGGCGAATGCTTTAGCACATCATCGCTCCGCGTGGGAACATAGACCCTTATGAATCACCTCAGATTGGTCAGAACATACACTGTGATTCTCTGACGGCACATTTAACGCCATAATCCAATATTTCCTCGGCTTTTAGAACTGATACGCGTTATTTGTTTCAGATACTTACTTTCAGCTGTCCGCCTGTTACGTCTATGAAGGTGGCATCGCAGTCATAACATATGGTTTTGTAAATATAATCTGTCTGGTTGCCCCCAGAGACTGGATCCTTGGGGTGCATCAGCAGACGTACTATGGTATTATTCAACCGAAATACGGTCCAAATGGCATCCTCAAGGAAGTGTAAGCTGAAAGTTTGATTGCTACCTGATGATCACTCCCGTAGTCACAGTTCCACAACAGTTTCATCTTGATTCCGAACTACCTGAATCAATACCGCAAGTTCCTACTTTGTGGGCCGAAAGGCTTACCCATCACTGAGCAGTTAGCTGCCATAGTTACATAAAATACTCAGGTCTGAAACCATCAGCATGGCTTCGATCCCGTTCATGTCAGCTCGCCGCAATACCTCAGTGTTCGGAATCATGTCCAACCATCGAATACCCAAGATACGTCTTAGACATTGCAAACGGAAACAGCTCAGATAGCGCACGTTCCGCTGATACGATTTCCACGTTTCATTGTCATAAAGCAGTATGGACAGCACCATTGGGCGGTAGACACACAGACCACCGGCCATCTTCGGGTTGTGGTTCTTCTGAAAACGTTACTCAAGAAGTCCGAAAGCAGCATTAGCTCTTACCACGCGGGCTCGTAACTTGCGGTCCGCGAACAGGTCTGCGGACAGATTATTACCCAAACAGCAGAAATTTGCGCAGCTGTTGACAACATCTCCAGTGATGCGAATTTCAGGCGCACGTGCAAGGACAACATCTCCGCCCGGAGAAGGCTAAAAAAAGAAACTCTGACACTTATGTTGATATCCAGTCCAAACCTAGATGCCGCGGTCGCGAAAGCCGTGGTAAGTCGCTGTAGGTCGTACATGCTGTGTTCGAATAGCACGAGATCATCTGCAAACGGAAGCGTGCATATCGTTGAGGTATGTGGCCAGATTGGGGAGCCGAAACGTCGAATATTCAGTAGGCATCCATCCGTCCGTTATTCAACTTCAACGCTGTCCTCCGCCGACTGCTGAAAAACAACTGTTACTATGACAGTCAAATATAAATTGAATGGGCCTCAGGCTGGCACAAAACCCCGCCTCGCGCCAGTAACAATGTTAAAGTAATCAGAAACTGATCTACACAACTGCGCCTTCGCTTTCATGCCCAAATGCAACACTCTAATCAATTCGATGAACTTGGGTGGACCTTCAAACTTACGAAGCACTATCCACAAAGCCTCGCGTCTCAAACACCTTGAGGAAACCCACAAAGAGAATATCCAGGGACTGTTTCAGTTGAGCAACGAACACCAGGCCAATCGTACTGCGACTCGTCCGGAATCCACACTGTTCCTCAAAAACCTTGGCATCCAAAACGTCCACATTCAGTCGGTTCAATAATATTTTTACAAGCAGCTTGCCTATGCATATTAGTGGACTGATGCCCCGACAGCTGTCGGTGCACTGCTTACCATTCTTACCTTTAAACAAAGGTACGGTAATGACTTTCATGGAATCTTGATGGACTGCTTCCTGCTCCCAGGTGGATTGAACCGACTGGTTCAAAGCACGTTCCATCGCCGGTCAGTCATTCTTCTAGATTTCACCTGACAATCCATTCTCGTCTTCAAATTTTCCACTGCACAATTATCTAATCGCTCTTTTCACCTCTGGCAAATCTTGGATTAGAGAAAGTGAAGACTTGACAGGATGTTGCAGTAGGCTGTTCACGGTCACCCAGTCAATGGTAGCAAAGTGGTTTAGTAAGCTACCAAAGTGTTTGCGACAGATTTTCATTATGCCCCCTGGCTGAGTGCACAAAGAGCCGGTATTCGTGTAAATCGGTGCTTTGGTAGACTGGACGAATGGACCAAAAATTACCTTAAGCGAATCATGCAACTGCTTGCATTCGTTCACATTACTTCCTCCATCAGTCGTCCTTGATTCTGCGAAGAATTTTGGTCTGTTGACGGTGAAGATTCCGGTGTTACTTTATTGCCTTCATTGTCCGGGTCCCTTGTGGAGGCGGTAAACGGTGCATTCTTCTCTCATACCAAGCTGAAGATAACCGCGTTGTTTTCGTCGAACAAGTCCGAACTTTTCTGGTGCTCCATATCGATAACCTCAGTGGCTGCTGCCGCGATCTGTTCCTTGATATGTTGCCACATACCCTCGAGGGAAGTGGGTCCGGGAGTGTCTTTCAGACGAACGGCAACGGCACGTTGAAAAGCAGCCCTCGGCTGGCAGTTCTCCAGTCACTTAACATTCAAATTTTGTCGTTGTTCGGGTGCTCCACATGGTTCGCGGCATCCGGAACGGATTAGCCTGTCACATTGACCGAAGCCAAAGGACGCCTGCGCTTTAAACCAACACCCCAAGTGGCTTGCGCTGAACCACTTGCGGTTCCACTCACATCACATGTCCGGTGTAAACCCGAAGGAATAAGACCAGTAGGTGTGTGAGTGAGGCTTTTGTGTCCAGTCGGCCAATTCCGGTTGGCTAAGTGAATGGCTAGCAGGAAAAGGAAACCCTAATCTCTCGAAAAATAAACAGTGAGAGAGACCGCAAAGACAAGATCAATACCAGGGAGAAAGATGTGTGAAATGTAATACAAGAAGTATTTCAGTATACAAGTGCATGCTAGTGCATTCCAGGGGGGATAAAGTTGAAAAACAATAATCAAAGTTGGTCTACGAAAGTATCAGGCAAACGATTCATCCTTCAGTACTCCAACATAGCTCAAGAAAAGAATGGATAGAAGATCACAGACACCCAAGTTTCTGAAAAGAGGAGCGGATTAGTTGCCAAACGACCATTATATTGGCCGGTGCAATCATTGGCAAAAATAGAGTGGATATACTGATATGACCTACCTGAGCCTAACGTACTCCTTGTCTCTTCACAGACGATGCAGGATGAGTACGTTAGTGACTTACTAAACCAAGGCGGCCAGCACATTCGCGGCCGCACACATCGCAACGCCATATAGTCATATCACCACGACCTATGGCACCAATGGTTCCCTTACGTACCGCGCGCTTTCGTTTCCGGCCGCGCAATAACTGCTCGTTGAACTCGTGGACGGCCGTCCGAATCATACTGCTCCAGACAGTCCGGCTCAACGCTAAGTCTTCCCAGCATCTAGAATCAATTTTACAACGTTGGGGGGGTGACACACATGCAAACCGAACAATATTAACCACCAGCTACAACCAAATTGCGAAGCTACGCACAGACTAGGCAGCTACACACTTATAATGTAAACACGCTCACATAAGAGTAGTGCTACTGCACGGGCAAACAAGTCACAAACACAAATCCAGGCCAAGCATGAAGGAACACCAGACAGAAACTTCGGGCATCCATACCATCTAGATCAAAGTTCCTTATAGATGCTAGTAACAGGTAGGTCGTTACTCAAGATATACTACGCTGGTTATACTCATAGTTGGGTGAAATCTATCTTTTCGTAATTTGATAATGCAAACATGACATTATTATGCTGAGCATGATGTTTGCAGAGATGTTGGTAGCAGACGCTAACTTCGACTCATAATAGTTACTCGTCGTTTTAAATGTTAATAAATAGCTATACGTTTTTCTCGTCTCACCGTAATTGAGAGAAGTCACCTTATATCATTATTTGTAAGTGGTGGTTCATCTCTTGATAAATCACTGACGTTACAGTTTAACGTTTGAACTCGTTCAGTGAGCTTTCGTTTGTTCATACTGCACTTGTTTGAAGTCAGAATACTTTATTTTTGAACCTGCTAAGTGTTGCACTACACAACATAACCGGACTAGAGATAATTTATTGTGAATGCGCTCTTCCGTCTGAATTTGGAGTGCTTAACCTTGTGAGATGTTAAAAGGTGTTTTACGGTTTTCCTCTTTAAACAGATAAGAATAGGAATTGAAGATCACTCAGAGGTGATCACAATTGTTGTATTCCCACAGCTTTTTTAACCACCAACTTTCAAAAGGAAGCACTGGGCTTGAGTTCTGTTCTTGTTAAAACTCGGCTGTAGCGCGTATTTTTGCCATCATCGAAGTTTGAACTCCGGTAGCAGATTCAAAAGGTGACCGTGTTGATCACTGTGTTCGTGAGCTCCCGTTAGACACGACTGAATTATCACACCCGAACCCTCAGCCACATTCGATTCTGAACGCTGTGAGTGATGTTCAATTTCTATTAACTAAAATCTCCAACTACTTACTAGTTATTGTTGGGACTAAACGGGCACCAGATAACTGTTCACTATCATTATGTGTATTTGTGTTCATTAGTTAGACACGAAGGTCGAACACCGCGACTCACTTTGGGGTAGTTGTCTTTCAAATACTGGACTACCTTTTGGTTTTGTCGCGGAATATACAGAGAAACTTAATCTTACTCGCCTTATCAGAACATAACAATGTGACTTATTGCGAGCCTGGAGTAGTAATGAAGATCATCGCAACAAACCTCCCTGAAGTTTACATAAAATTACAGACGCATGCAGAGCATCCTGGGTGTGGTGAATTCCTCGAGTGTTTTTGTTACGTTTAACATTTCCATTGTAAATATGACTAATAAGCAAAGGTGTTCAACAGTTTTTTCTTCTGTTGGAGGCATTTGTGGTACCAGTAAATGTACCACACCATCCGACTTGGTATTAAAATTAAACAGGGTCGGACTAGCTGGTACAAATTTTCACAGTTCTATAACATTGAAACGGAAATAAAACCTACATGAGAAGGGACAAAACTAAAACTGAGTGTACCAGGCGATAATTTTACATTCAACGAGAACAGTCTCCAATTAGGTTTGTGCAACCAGCAAATCAGAAAGGCTTGAATGAAAAATCCTTGTTAATAGTAAGTAGTCGCAGATTGTGTCTATATTGTCTGTAAAGCACTCGTAGTGGATGGTAGCATTGGTATTCAGGGGAACTTTTCGATTGACATTGTCAAAAACAATCAGTGAACCAAAGTATTTCCCCTCTTATTGCTAGTTAGTGGTGTATGTCCTTTGGACTTCTGTCTGCGTTTCATTAAGTATCGTGTTGAGCGCTTCACAATGGACACGACCGAGGTAGCACATAATCCTTGTTCACCTCGCCCTATCGGCAGATGGGTTTTTTGTGTCACCCTCACGAAACTAAATCCAGAGAACTGCTTGAGGCGAAAACTATTCTGTGAAACCTCAAAAAGGCCTTAGTAAAACTTCGCTTGTGCCACGAACATTTGGAACTGGAGCTGAGTTGTTTATATTCGTTGCTAATTCTTGTTGTCAACTGCTGTTCACACCGCTGAACTTTCTAAAAATATTCTCTTTTCCTCAGCTCGCTGTGCGGTCGTTGGTCTACGCTTGTGGTGATCACAACTGAAGTGGTGTTCAGCTAATTCGACGGCTGTTAGATCGTCTGGGTGACACTAGTGCTTTTCCTCTAAAAAAAGAACTAAAACTAAATGAAGCGTATTTGCGATTGAATAAAGTATGAGCTTCACTGATAGAAAGTAAAAAGCAATATTACTCCCCGTTCACTCGAGTACAGACAGAGTGAATTATCCAACTGGACAACCGGCACCGGACATTTGGCACAACCGGTTTCAGTGCTTAGGAGTGGTATGCTGTGATCGGAATACACCGTTCTGGCTCTACCTGTAGAACGTTCAGTCCTAAGGAATTGCGACTAAACATATTCCTCATTGAATATGAGTAGTAAGTATTTTGAACCGAAAATGCTCACTGAAGTGGTGAAGATTCTGTTTGTGATCATTCAAATAGAAAAAAACAGTCAGCAGTAGTTTCTACAGCGAACAACATTAACTACCGCGGTTGCATTAAAAGCAGTAATTTTATTATGCGAATATATTAAATAAATGGTGGTTGGTAACGAGGAATTCCGCAATGAAATATGTCAGATCTATTAGGTACTTTAGCAAAGTCAAATGACTGGGTACATCACTAAGACTACCAGTTCTGGTTAACGGTTACGATGTTTACTTATGATACAGTATGACGGTTAGAGGCACTGTTAAAACCTCTTAGCAATGGTGATGCACCCTCGTTTAATCCCTGCAACAGAAGTGCTAATCTAGGTGACAGAATGAACGTTGAAACTTTTGGTGAACCTTATGAAATATGCGATCCACTTCACACACTTTCATCAAATCCTCATAAGAGTAGAAGTAGCTTACTAGGAATTAAAACCAACACTTGCTGATCACTAAGTATACAGTGCATACTTGAATTATGAGTTTTTATTGACTAGTGGCAGGATAGCTGTTACAGTCAAAACTACTGGTGTTGAAAGAGAAAGCAATTCATTTTTTATTGCATATAGTGGTCAAAACTTTAGAGTAAGAACGATAACAATTCAAAGCAATACAACCTAAAATATGACAGAATTAAACTTCCTAATTTGATACTCGCTGCGACAAACCTGATAAGTTAAGCGTTTTGTTTTATGGAATACACACATGATAGAGTTTACTATCTGTGCAAGTGAACAAAATATACATGAAGTGTCATATTCGAACGTTTCGTTGTAAAAAGCTGAGATTCGAAGAAACCTACCGTTTGGTGTCGAGCAGCTCGAGGAATGTGGAATAATCAACACGTGCATCTCCCATAGGACCCGGAAAAAGTAACAGATTGTGTTCACCTGTTCCCACACGGATGTAATGTATTCTCATTCCTCTGACAGATTCGAACAGTCCACGAGGGTGCATTCTGTTTGGAACATTCCATGATAACATTCGTACTAATGTCCAGAGACGTGGAAGAGAACGCCATGTGCTCCATCTGATTGATTTGTTCATTACCGCTGATCCGCGAAATGAAATAAATGATGGTTGTACATGTGAAAAGTAACCGTTTACGGAATGTTAGCGAGCGTGTACCATAGAACAGTGATTACACGGTCATCCCAAGTGTGGGAAGCAATTTCTACTGTCCCATCCGTCTCATGTTGTCATATCTTCGTCAGTATTCTCCTCTTACTAATCGTGGTATAATGCAGAATGTTTTTATGCAACAAATCGAACGCTGACAGAATGTACGTCCTTGAATCACCGATACAACCCACACTATACGTGACGTATTCTTCAAGGCCGTTATTGTCGGGGCTACGTTGGTAGAATGAATATGAATTGCAGGCCAGACGCAAGAGATTGGAACTGTTTACATGCCTCTCTGAAGCCCAACTCTTCTGACATTACAAGGTACACAATGAAAAAAATGAAGATCTGGCCAAACACAGGAAACCTGACGTCAATGAAGGACATCCATTTACTGCATATATTATAAAAAAAAGAGCTTAAATTATAAGGCCAGATAAAAGACTGCAGTGAAATGTTAACCTCGGAAATAAACGTGCTACGAAAGCAGTCTTCGTAGTCATGGCTAGCGCCATTCTTCCTCCACTGACTTGAATAACAGAGGGAAATCTAAACAGATGGGGAAATAAACCATTTACGGTCAACAAAGCGTTATGCACGATGAAGTTGATTCAAGGCCGAAAGATACTTCGGGACACCGCTAATCGTCTGTACAATTTCGGCGACATATATGCTGAAACACAGCTTTTCAAATAAGTCTATTATCATACATATCAATAAATACTTACAGGCTGATATATGTTTTCGAGAATTCATCCTCTGCTTCTAGGTGAGAGAGTTAGATCGGGATATCGATCGGACTTAACACAAAGAAACTACATCACTGGTCAAACAATCGTGGATGGCCTGATTTGCCAGTGGTGTCACAATCGTCAATTGGTTTAACCGCATCAGTTAACCATCAAATATGAGGTCAGAATAGATGGAACGTCCAAACAAACCGTTTTTGATGACATAACACTGGGGCAGGCAACCTGATTTCCATAGCCTAGGCGGTATACAGTGTTATCATTCGGTCCACCTTTGATGGGCCACCTGGCGTGCGATAGATCACTTAGAGCGATCAATTGATGCACACTTTAAATCGAATGGACGAGAATAGCATTGGTGACCGATCATGTTTCACCGTGCCTAAACTAACATGGGTGATCGTCTCGGATTCGGTCTTGGTTTTCGGTCAATATAACCTGCTTCACAAGAACAAGTAAACTAATATGAACAGACTGGATCCGAACTAACAGTATCCTCGTTATGAAACCAGAGAAGTGGGGATGTGTTGAGTCGATAAGGAGCTCAGCTGTGTTTTAAACGCTCCCGACTGTCTGATGAAGTATATTTGTTGGTCAATCTGCGACACTGTCACCTTTGAACGACGCTCCAAGTTTAGTTAGCGTTCTGCTAGTGGTTCTAGTGATAAATCGTTGATGGTGGTCGTTATCACAACTAACGTTTTCCATGAATTCAAGTTCACTGTCAACCATATCCGCTGAATAACGTTTAGGTCCTTTGTCAGCTATACAACGTATTACACTTCTCTATTTTTAGATTACATAGCTGCGAAAGTTTGTGAACTGGCTTGTCTGAGTATGCTTTGGGTAAACCATATGTTGAACAACGTTGTTTATTCGTTCGTGTAAATAAACTTGTCCGAAAAAATTTTGGTTTTCAGTCTCCTCCACAAACACAACATTAAGTCATCAGTGTGCGCAAGTTAACCTGTCGATTACTGGGCCCAGATTATAAACAGAGCTGATGATGAAAAATATGCTATCCACATGCTGAACTTTTTAGCACTTGGTTGAATTATGGTGCCTTCAAGCTCGTCCATGACTGTATTGACTGAGATGGGTCCTAACGGGAATCCTATTGCCACATCAGCTGGTTGTCGATACAAAACGCAAGTGAATAGCAATATCACATCGAAGGTGCATCGGAACAAAAGCCCTTTCAGTCTCAGTACTGCCAGGATCGCCAGCTTCTCCCGTCGGTCTTGAATCCGACCATCTCGGCCACGTCCTCGAAGTCCTCCAGGAAACTTCGGACGTCCCTTTCCTCAAACAGCTGAGGCCACAGGATCTTCATGCTCCAATCCTGATCACGGCACCAATTGTTGTGAGCCAGAAACGCGGATGACACAAGGGTCATTTATACAGGAGAGCAGCACATGTGTTATGCGTTTCAACAAGACAACAAATAGAAACAATCATCTGCATTCGGAACTGTGCTCAGACCATCACGGTCGCCACAGACGTCAATGTTCAGTTCCTTTACGTTCCGTTACGTACCAAGAACCATTTCATGGGATTCTGCACTCTGATGTTTATTCTTGTATTTTTTCCTGCGACTACTTCAATGTGATACTCCATACTTTTGCCCCATTACTGATTAGTAATGGTGTGAGCAGTATATTGAGATCGCTTCTCCTCACTACACTGGTAGCCCAATAACGAGTCCGATCTTAACCACATAACCACAGATAAAATAATTTGCTTCCAGTAAGAATACGTTAGTAAATAACGAAACCCCGTCAAGTACGAGAGATTTCTCTGACTTCACATTTGTCAATTTAAACGTATCATTTAGACAGGGCTTGGGCACTATATTTCGAATGGATTCAAACTGTTTCACTGTTCACTTCACCGTTGATCGGTGAGTCGAAATCGACGTATTAAATACTGGGCAAAGTGGCACGACAGATTTATAAAATTTTGATGGACCGTAGAGATTAGGCATAGTAACTCTGGATTCGGACCCCGTCTATGTGTATGTATCAGTTTACTTGTTCTTGTGAAGCAGGTTATATTGACCGAAAACCAAGACCGAATCCGAGACGATCACCCATGTTAGTTTAGGCACGGTGAAACATGATCGGTCACCAATGCTATTCTCGTCCATTCGATTTAAAGTGTGCATCAATTGATCGCTCTAAGTGATCTATCGCACGCCAGGTGGCCCATCAAAGGTGGACCGAATGATAACACTGTATACCGCCTAGGCTATGGAAATCAGGTTGCCTGCCCCAGTGTTATGTCATCAAAAACGGTTTGTTTGGACGTTCCATCTATTCTGACCTCATATTTGATGGTTAACTGATGCGGTTAAACCAATTGACGATTGTGACACCACTGGCAAATCAGGCCATCCACGATTGTTTGACCAGTGATGTAGTTTCTTTGTGTTAAGTCCGATCGATATCCCGATCTAACTCTCTCACCTAGAAGCAGAGGATGAATTCTCGAAAACATATATCAGCCTGTAAGTATTTACTGATATATATGATAAATTGATGTAATGTGAATATCACTTTAAATTTTACGATGCTTTTATAGTGCTTATTCACATACCTTATCTTTAGGCGTGCACCACAGAACTATTTTTAAGGCAGGTTCCTGCAAACATTACATCATATTGGTCGTTGAAAACATCCGTGTGGATGCTTCGTTCAGCGACTGAAGTTAAGCTAACTGGCGCGTATGTGTTATGACCAACTTCAGTGTGAGAGCAAGATTCAATGTCAATAGCTATCGCCCACTAGGTCTACTATTTCTACGTGGGATACGAACACAGACTTGTTCTTTACAGTCTTTGCTATTCCACACAAAGTGCATGGTAATTCGCTAGCCTATGAATAGTGCCAACCTGGTATTTATGCGTAAAACCTACTAATTGTGCTATATGAACGTGGTCCATAGGCCCACGGCTTAGCCAAGTTAAAGTCAAGGTTTCGGTCTATAGAGAAAGTGGTGACCGATATAGATGGAAAATTGGTCTAGTCAAATTCGACTGCTAGTACCATTTATTGAGAAACGAAAGCTATGTTGACTTTGTAGCGATGTACTGAAGTTGTTTTGAAACATTGAGTTCCCGTTAAACATTTCACCATAACTGAAGGAATACATATTGCGATAAGTTAACATATCGTTTACTCTCATCAATCACAAAAATAAAACATGCCAAGTGCATACAGTATACAGATAAGGACAAACAGAGACTAGACATACCTACAAGCACATCAAGTATTATGTAATCACGACCATGGCAATCCAATAGGTCGCCTCAGTCATTTTTGTGCACATAACATCAGGTGGTAAGTTCGAATTAACATTTCTTCACAGAAAGCCAGTAACTTTGGGTTCTGATTACGCAACAGTATCTTGAGCCAGTTGAATGGATCAATTTGATGATCTGTTGTCATGACGTTTTTAGCAATCGATGACGTTGGATTTCGAGCAGTCAGGTTACCAAGTTGGAGCTGATACATCTTTGGCTGCTTAAACTGTTTCGGGATGTGATTGGTAGCTCGCTGTGATAAGTGTCGACCTGTTGTGACTATGTAAACGTCACTGCAAAATAGAGGAGTCAGATGAGTTTGACAAACTACTTTTGCGATTGCGCAGAACTGGTACTCTGGTGGCTTGAACGTACGACCCAGAGCAGACTTCAGTTTGTGATTTATGTCGTTGGTTAGATGGTCACTTTTGATTGGCAAGAATAAGAAAACATCTTTTTTTGAGCCGTAAGTATGGGTTCAATGCTCTTACCAAAATATTTGTCTCGGAGAATTTATTGGGAGTATCCATTCATTAGTAAGGTTTCTCTTGGCATCTCCTGTTTTGCCTGCATTTCGTAGGAGAAACTAATATATCTGGCTCTATGAAACTGTTCTAACCAAACCCAGTTTGTATGGAACAGGAATGAAGGTGGAAAACTGCAGATTTTGACCACCCCATGTCGTTTTGTGGTATGCCATCCGCCTGTCTAGTAATAAATAAATCCTAAAGGGCCAACTTCGTGAGATACAAGTAGGTTGAGGTGAGTATTATTACGGAATATGAAAAACTAATCAAAATGCACAATATCAGTCAAACTTACAGCATCACCAACGTATCGTTTGTACAATAACGATATGACTATATAATGCGTAGCTTGCTGCTCAGTCAACCAGTGTTGGGCCTAAGAGACTGCCCATAACAACATCACCTATTTGTAAGCATGTCCTTCAGAATCGAAACGAATGTTATCTGCACGCACTCGGAACTCACAGTTACTGGCTTTCTGTGAAGAAATGTTTATTCGAACTTACCACCTGATGTTATGTGCACAAAAATGACTGAGGCGACCTATCGGATTGCCATGGTCGTGATTACATAATACTTGATGTGCTTGTAGGTATGTCTAGTCTCTGTTTGTTCTTATCTGTATGCTGTATGCACCTGGAATGTTTTGTTTGTGATTGATGAGAGTAAGCGATATGTTAACGTATCGTAATATGCCCTGATGATATGAATCTGTTTTGCCCATCTCATTGCTTTGTATTCGGTTATTTTTGTTATGAAGTAGCAACTTAAATTTCTCTCCATGGCGCTTCTTTTCATTATTACCATCTGGACGTTGCTTGTTCTGTTATTTCGTATTTAAACGGACAACCTGAGTAACTGTCCAAATTATGACGATAAACTGGTTATGTGAAGCTTTTACTAGTCGTATCGCCTCGTGGAATACCTCGTATAAGTATTTCGTTCGCATATTGCCCATTATTAGTCAACTCGTAATCGGTAGCTGTAGATTCTTCTTTGGAGACTTTGTCACATCTGAATTAGTGCGTGGCAATTTTTAAAAAAATCGTTTTGTAGTAGAAATTGACATTAGCCACGACGACTACTGATTTAAAACACTGGATCTCCTTTAATAACTTCATTAATGTAGGAAGAATACATGATGCGGTAAGTTAACATTTCGTTTACTCTCATCAGTCGCAAACGTAAAACATGCGAGCTATATATGACACACAAATAGTGATAGACAGGGTATGGACGTGCATACAGTCACATCACGTATTACGTCATCAACATTACGACAACCCTAGTGGTTGTTTCAATCAGATTTTGGACTACTGATTTTTCCGTTGGGTGTCATTCAGGTGACAAACCAAAGTGTGTACAAACAGATTAGAGTTCTAAACCCGATTTGGCTCAGATGTTATGTATAGTATGTTGATTGTCTGTATAAATATATGCCCTGCAATACTGGGCGAGCTTCCTAGAGCGCAGCGCGCTACAAGAACTGGTTGTCTGTCTGTAATCATAATGTTCGGATCGTACAATAGTGTTCAAAGCCTTATGTAAGGTCTCTGAATACGCAAGCCCAGCGATCGACACACATGCTGTTTGTGACAGGCTTACTGATGGAGTCAGTCTGACATCCTTCCGGATGAGCACAACCAGGTCTCTGGATAAACGCGTCAGTGCAAATGCGTAACGGGTGTTACGTCAGGTAGTCTGATCCGCGTCAAGCTAATGATTGGTTTCATAAAAAGATCGAACGTCCATGTGACAGTGCAAAAGGTTAATGTGTAGCAATTAAACATCAGTGAGAACCACTGATGTATTGCTGTCTATTTTGACGAAGTTAATGACTGACCAGTCAGAAGAAAACAAACAGGAACACATTCCGGAATCAGCTTCCCATTGGCACGTCTTTCCGTATACTAAGTTGATTGTGATCGTTTAGTTAGAAGTTACTCGCGGTAATCAAAACGAAGGAATCACAATGACGATTTTTTTTATAGTAACCCAATATCTATATCTGTTGCTTCAGTATTGTACCTTCACAAAGCAGTACGCTTCAAAAGTGGTTTACTGACAAACACAAATAATAAGAAACCTGGAATTACACTGACGCAAACATAACTTGCACGAACGATAAAGAGTTAGCGTCCCTTAACGATCGTGCATAGTTAGTGGCTCTGTTAAAACTTTCCGTGCAAAACCTGTCCGTCTTCTACTGTCGCTGTATACTTCTTGTGTTTCGGAAGTTGAAAGATAGCAGTAATGTCAGTACATGCGTTGTTCTTTCGTATCCATCCCATACAACTCACCAGCACTACTGAATTGTATGCAACGTACAGCTACATGCAATCTTTCTCATTAGTTTCATTGTGTGTCAGCCATCGCTCTACTGAACAATCAAGAAAGTGATATTTTCTATCCATATCTATGGGTCTTGTGTACCGGGATCCATGATAGTTGGTTTGCTTTATTCTACGAATAAATTATGGTCTGTGAAAAAATTTGAGCAAACACCTCTATCCAACATCGCCTGTTTACTTTACGGCTAATCTTTTTCAATTTTATTGAAGGTCAGTATTTTGTATCCATCCGCGACTGACAGTCTAAATGCACATTTCTGGTGACCGCTTAACTCACCAGTTATGTCAAACATGATTTCAAATACCAGCTGAATAAACACCCTAGTTAATGACCTGAACTACTGCATATCGCATTTCTAAATCACTAACGCTTTCGGTGTAATGAGTTTGCGATAACACAGGCATCAAGGCCAGAGTTCAACCCCAGATCCGGATTGGGTAAGGCCTTAACAACTTTGAAACTTGCATCTATCCCTTCCGTTCTAAGTCGGCCGCTTGCAAAGTTAACCAGGATGCGAAAGATATCAGTAATTGTACGTTGCGTGTAACTCCTATTATTCTCCATTCACAACAACACTCACAAGTAGTTTGTACCGCACATTCTACAATACGCAATTAAAATACACTACGAGCGTACCCTGGTAAGGACTGAACTCGAATCTGGTGGTTCCTTTCGAAGTAGGCTAGCCGAAAGGCTTGTTTCGATGCAAAGGCTGAGATCGGATGTGAGTAGTGTGGAATTTGAAATTATGTGCAACCCGGGACTTCTGGTAATAAGTACAATTATGTCTGCAGGCATGCTATCGAAGTTTGTCTTGTCGTAATTAGTTAAACTGCATCCAACGTATAACTGCGGTTGGCAAATCCGTAATTCCAGCTTACTTATCATTATCAACTACGTTGTGACCAGTAACTCGTGTTTTCTGAAAATTAATTTCACGCACAAACGGAGCTCTAACTTACATGACAGGAACGCTGTATTGCTGACTTCGAGCTAGATGAACTACTTTAAATACCGACAACGTCTCCATATGACTCACTTGACGAACGAAGTGTTCATGTTGACGACAATCAAACAGAACAGCTGAGTTCCATCATACTTCGGTATGAACCTGTCGATAAACCACCATCAATCTGTTGCTCTTGAGTACCACAAGAGTTATCGGTACACGCGCTCTCAAACAAGTCAGTCATTTGCCTGAAGACCGATTGTAAGTGCAGTTAAAACCCTAATCCGACTGAGATCAATAGCAAAAAAAACGTTCTAGGGGTTGTGTTCCGATATTGTTAAAATGTCGGCCTCGTACACTGATAATAAGTCATCTAGGTATTCATACACAGACTGATTAAGGTGTCACAGTGAACGGTCAAACTGAATATTTGTTTGTTGTTCAAGTTAGTTGGTAAATGAACACTACTAAAGTAGGAAGTGCTCCTTGATCACCATTGATAGCAACGGTGCATCCACTGAAACCAAGACTTTCATTGGTATGTAGGAATACAAAGATATTTCTTTTCCTATTGCTCTTGTTCACGAATTCAATTCTACGATAAAAATGTAAACTAACGGAAACGAAATGAAGATCGGCAGTGTATTTGTAATTATAAGCCTAACGCGACTAGGAAATAACACCTGCTACCATCAATGGCCTACGTAAGCGGGGTATTTCAATTTAACTACCGACATAAGTGGATAAACCAAGTAACAGTCGAACAGTCAATCGGTATCAGCTTCAAGAGGTGCACGATGTATTAGTTTTATATATTTAAGTCATACACTTGTGAGCAGAGAACTCGGCAAAAGGTCGCTTATCAAAAAACGATAGGTGTTTTGTCTCTGTAGATAATGTATTTAATACTAAATATCTTGTAATAAAAACGGTAATTCGCACGAAAATATATGCTCTTTTCTTTCTATGAAAGTGCTGATCAATACAGTAGAAAACGCTTCGTCCTGTTCACAGGAGCTGTGGGAATTTTGCGCAGTTGTATCGAAACAGAAAAAAAATAGCTATGTGGCCGCAGGTTGTAAATCAAGTTCTCGTGAACGATCAAGGAAATGTTTACAGTGGATTAGTGTGGCTATGCAGTATATGAGCAAATCAGCTTGGGATTTGGCAAAACAACACAACAGATACACAAAAAATGGATAACGTTCAGTAATAACAGTTACGAGCTAGAAAACAATGTGCCAGAAAACCGTAGCACGAAACTAACTCTTACTTCCTCTCTACGTCCTAATCAAAAAATCTTACGACGAAGCATGAAACTTACTGGTAAGTCTATACAGATGAACGCAGAGTCCCACAAATGTAAATACACTTCAAAACAAAACAACAGCATATTTATACAGCCAGGTAGTAATTACAAAGTCATTGATCAACCGGAAGTAAACGAACGATTAGCGTCGGATAAACTTTCCTGTATCGTGATGATTAATGTACAAATGAATATGAACCAAAGAGGCTTGGATATGTTGACAGCTAAACGAAATCAACGAGCATGTGCGTACTCCCAGCGTTTCACCTTTCAACAGGAGCACGGAAAGCCTGCCCAAACTAACCGCTCATTGCCCCCTCAGGAATAAATTGCAACAATTAGCAGTCAATGATATCAACGGTCAGCTGACCAAATCTCCTCACGTGTAGTTGGTGAGTCGAGTAGAATTCGAAGACTGCAATAAACTCACGGTTTCTCCACCTCACCTATTCATCAGTACGTTTTCTGAGATCATTCAACAAGGTAGTCTTCTGTCTCTTTTCTGAGTAACGCCCAAGAACTGTCCGGGTTTGCAAGTTGGATCGCGTGATCGATCTAAGAAAGCAGTATAGTGACCTTAATGGTACAGAAGATATTACATAATACTTGAGCCGTCAAAACTTAGTGTACTGCGCGGTGACCGATAAGATGAAGCGGATGTGACAAGTTACTGAAATGAAAACAAGAAACACTTGCCTATGCGGTTTCTAACCATTCAGTCGCTTCACGGACAGTCGATGGAATAAGTGGTATAACAAACTGATACGTAGGAAAGGCTCCTTGGGAGCAGATCTAGAAAAGGACTGTTCGAGATAACAGATGATTATTGAGGACAACTGATTACCATCGGTTCAGGTAAGTAAGTAGCCAATGCAAGACTACAGTCTCTCCAGGTCATATCCGCGACCTTGCGAATAATCATTGAGTATGACTCGTGTTAGATGGCCCACATATGACATTTTAGTATTAACCATCGCCAAAACCTTTGTTTGAAGTGGAAGTCGAAAAGATATACATCGCGGGGTGACCAGTGAGGGTTTTCATTGCAGAAGGCGACATTAAGTGATAAACATGAACCGTTTATAAACTAACAGTAGATATGATGAGTAGTAGGGGATTTGGATTTTTATATAGATTGAACATCACTCACAATTGATCGCAACTGTCGCATTCCCATAGACTTTCCAGTCGGCCC
>LUCH01003178.1:44224-64017 GCA_013368495.1 Paragonimus heterotremus | reverse complement strand
AGCAGCGGTATCTTCTAGGATATTCCACGTCACTGTTGAGGTGAGCGGCGGCCCGAGCCACAGTACCTTTTGGTCAGGCTCATGGCTGTTATGATGATGATGATGATGATGTTACGCTATCTCTTGGATCAGTAACACACTCGCATTAGCGTAACTAGGGTGAAGCGGGTTCGAACTGGATGCCCCACGCTTGCAGAAAGAAGCGCGATCGAAACTAATTAAACGCACAAGGAATGAATTTGAATTGGTATTTTTGCACAGTCTTTCTACTTACTTTTCAGATCGTTGCGGCGACCTCGTGCGCGGAAAAGTTGTATCAACAAGCATTCATTTGATCAAAGACGATAGATGTATGGGAATAAAAATAACTTTCTACTACTTCGGTACCGCTTTCATTTTGCTTTCTCCAGTGTTCACACGTACCTCGAGATATATCTCCGAATGCAATCACCACCCCTGTTCTGTCTGCTCAATAAATTGTCGTGAGAATTCCTGCCCAAGTCGTCGACAAACTCAGAAGGTTTCAGTCAACCCCAGCTGCATAAAAATTCACGTTTGCAGAGAAAATATACTGTTTCAATGGAGGACATATGCGCTGCCAAACCTGGTCATCTGTCCTGTTTCCAAGTGAACCAGATCTTTGGGGAGTAATATATAAAAACAGCCACAACGTCCACAGTGTCCAAAATTCACACACCAAACAGCAAAAATTGAATACAACTTTTTGACCACTGAGATTACTGTCAACTTTTAATGACATTGACAGGACCTGACTATTACATGTGTTTAAAATAACTCATCCCTAACGCAGCAGTGTTCTGTCCTACTGACTCAATCCAGGATAAGTGAGGTCATGTCACATTTGTGTTTCGACTCTACTCTCGTCTTTGAAAGTAGCAATGATTATTAAAAACAAATTATTCTCTATTAAATATGTACGTGTTATATGTATATATATATATATATATATATATATAACCTGCGGTAAAGAAGTGGCGTTGGGAAAAGTACACATCTGAATGTTGACTTTCGTGAGTGATATATTTCTAGAAGCATGACTTAATCAGTCGTCTTATAAAAGTGGTTGACTTAAAAATACCTAACAGAATGCACTTGCTCCTTCTGTAGACATGTAACGTACTTTACTCTGATTGTCCGTTACACTCGTAAACCAACTTTGGGGCAACGTGAAAACACCGAGGGACAGCGTTCTCTCGAAGTAGGGATTCAAACAACAGTCCTGTAAAAGAAAACAACACAAGCAAACACAAGTAGAAGGCCCAGTAAGCCATGCACACGACTTACACAAACGAAAACAGAAAAGGTGCCAACAACACAACAGTACGCCCTGTTATGTAATTCAAATTCAACCCATGCACGCTTGCTAGTTTCAAACGCACGTTACAGACGAAGCATTGGAGTTCCCTTTTATTCACATTCGTGACATTCGAACGGACAATCAGTTATTTTGGTAACCTCGCATAATTCGTGTTTTCTGCTACAAGATTCAACGACTAGTCCTAATTCATTCGAGCTAAATTTGTTCCCAAATTTAACTGAGGTCGATCGATCAGTTCACAAGCTACAACACGCTGTATTCATTCTCCTACTGTATTGGTCAAATAGTTATTTATAGCTATTTTTATGTCGCTTGGATTTACAGCGCTTATTCCCCTACTCGGCATGAGAGGTGGAAACTGGATGCAAGGACGAACGGGACAGAATCATGCGACGCAACTCCAGACTGGCGTGGGTTAGTCAAGAAAGAACGAGAATGGACTATCAGTTGTCACATCTCTATTGGTCTGCTAGTTTGTGGGGCCACATCATTTAGTCCCAGTTGGAATAAACTTGAATGAACGAAGGAAACGGGAAGTTATGTACCACAGATAATGCGATGACACAGTTAATGACAATGAGAACATACATGCAGTAGTTAAAGACAAGTGTTATGAAACGATCAAAATTAAGATTGCGTTCATCGGCAGAAACTGAAATACTGAAGAACTCCTAGGCAAAGTGAAGTAGCCTTATGAAGCCTTATGCACTCTCAAAATACACATACCTACAATGTCAGCCTTCAAACGTGATGCATAGGTATAAAAAATTAAACCAGAAAATGTATTAATTTAACAGAAAGTAAAGTTCTATCCAAAATTCACCATTCCAAACGATTGCTATTGTAAGCATCAGCCAATCGAATTATCAGGCGGCTGAGCCAGATATGGCAACAGACAAACCCGTCCACCCGCCGAAGTCACGTGATTCGACCTTGGAGAGCACGCGTATGTCTAACGCAATAACAACTGGCGGGCCTGGCCAAGGCGCGCCTAAAGGGAGTTGTAGGTCGGTTTAATGTTAGCAACCGCAAACGGCTTGCAAGTTGTAGGAATGTTGCGACTGACACATTTGAGTTGGCAACTGTGATAACTAAAAAACGATGTAAACGAGAACGTCAAGTACATACGTTGGACTAGTTGCTTTCTTTCATGTGTTTTCAGACTCTCTAGATTCAAAGTAATGTAAAACTCAAAAGATCCCCCTTGTGCATGAATTTTCCCAATAGAACAAGGTTGCATCACCAAACCTCCTTCTGACTATTCTGGATTGATGACTTTACTGAAGCTGAAAGCTTGTATGGAATTCCAGTCAGTCTGTAGGTTTTATGGACACAATATGTATAAAGACAAATTTCAGATAACACCGTGCTGCAAGCAAATGTCCAGAAATTTTCTCAGTGATGTAAAACAATATTTTCATTGTGGGTGGTGAAAACGATCAAAAGAAGAGAACAAAAACTGACCCTTTGCGAACGTTATATATGCATTGTAGATGCGTTACTTACAAGTATTAAATAATCGTTTCGGACTAGCAAATAAGATGAAAAATGATCCCTACAACAACGTGATAGAGTATTCTATGGAAATTTGTTAGATACTCATCTTTTCGTGCATTACCAAGTCATAAAACATAAACTGGAATCCAACACTGTTTTGAAACCTCCATATAAATATGACCTACAAGAGGAAACTTGGTGTGAATTCACGTGTTAATGGAAACAAGTGTGTTGATGATACTGTTGTTAATCTGTTCAGTGGGTTTAGTTTATACTGTGAATTCAGACTATGGTCAATGTTTGCTTCGGTAGGTTTGTCCTGCTCAAACGTACAGGGCTCATGTATGGATATTTTGCACACCCTTGTATATGAAGTGGTCATAATGCCCTTTACGAATGGACCGTTTGAGCAGTATTATTCAACACTGAACATTAATAATACCATAATTTACCAGCACTCAATGTTTTGAGCAAAAAGCAGACTGTTTCTAACAGGTGAGTGGAATAAATTGACTGCGCTCTGTGTCATTTGTGCTCACAGTCCGTAAGACAAGTATTCAGTAAACGACTCATCTAAGTTCTATTCTGGGAGTTTTGGCGATTTTTGTTCATAACCCTCCATTTGATCTGTTTTTTAAGTGACATATTCATTGGGACTTAAGTTAATCAGTACTCGGTTATTAGTCACTACTTATTCTGGGTGGCCGTTGCGGTTCAACAGGCATGCAGCAAAGAAGTCATCAGGGTTTTGGTCTACCAATGTTGACAACTTACTCACCACAATTTGAAGTGGCATTTTTGAGGAGATAATCTATTTTGATTTATGCTTACTTATGACTGGTTAGTATGTAGTATATCGTATGACTACCATGGTAACTGTAGTTTTTACCGTAAACGTAATTCTGGTTGGTTGCCGTTTGCAACAGTGGATAAAAGATATATACCGAGCGAGTTTCACCAGCAGATTTGCATTTTAATGCATTCTTTCCATCGCGTTCCTCATGTTTACCTGCATCGCCTTGGAGACTATCCAATTTGCTTATATCTCACTATCACGGTGTTACTAGTTCCCTAGCAGTTCGTCCTCTACGTAGAACAAATGCTCCCTAGCTGATTTTTCTGATAGACGAACTAAGTGAGAGGACTATGCCTAACTGATGCAAATATGTGTTTATCTGCTCGCCGATTCCTAGTAATGAATCAAAAACACACTCACAGTGATTGCGTGGCCATTATGAGTGATAAGTTTTCGGATCATTCCAACAGTCACTGGCACGCGACAATATCTAGGTAGTGTCAGAATTATATCTAGACCTTTATGGTGTGTGCCTCTTCTTTCATACAGACAAATGCTAGAATATGTTTCCAGGTGAAATCGAAAGCAGAACTTATGACAGGCTTCTGTCTGTGGCAATGCCTCTTAACACTCGGTTCTACTCTTGTAAATAATCCTCACTGCTGGGTTCTGTGAAACAAGGCAAACATTGCCTAGCTATTGTAGGCAGTCAATGCCAATGATAAAATTTACGAACACTGACAGCTCCAAGTGAATACGGTGCACTGAGCGTTATACTGAATCGTTTTGTCGTCTGATGGCTATGAGAATGCTGAATGTCCATCTTTTGAATAGACAGAGTAAAATTTTGGTCTGCTCCATATGAATTGTCATTTCGTTCAATCCAGAGGAAGCAGATCCAGCGTATTAGGAGAGTAAGTGCACACCTGGTGTAACTGAAGTTTAGTTGTAGATGTTCTTCGTTTGTTTAAGATTATATCTTTTGTAGTACTGCTAACGGACGATAACGAACGTGAGACCTTCAGAAACCCTTCAGATTGATATCGCAAACGAGTAGATATAAAGAATGAAGAGTACGATCCACTTTTAACGGCCAGTACTTCGTCAAAATTTTAGTTCACTGTTAGCGAACTGATATTCCATTTGGTTTCAAATGAATACTTCATGTAATTTTTTAAATGGGTGGGTTCAATCGCTGACGCCATCGTTGTGTCTGATCTGTGTTGCTATTGATCGGTTCGTTAACTACGTCTTGAACTAACGGTGTAATAAGTATCTGTACCAATCAACTGGTCAAGGCCATTCAATGTTACAACGAACTTGGCATTTTCGTAGGCAATACAGAACAACAAAACCGGAGCAAAACGTCGCTGCGACATAAGGCCTATCCAACCAGAATTCAAAACTTTCATGTTATATTCGTTACGCTCATCTGTCGCATTGTCATCGTGGTCATAAGTTGACTCGGCTCAGAACAATGACGGTCAGTCGGGTAAGAAATACACTGAAAAAAACAGTAATGTGAAAATTCTCATTCCAGTCTGGACTCGAACCGCCTGCAGTCACGGAGAATTTATAATGAACCAAGTGAAACAGCACGAACTGATCAATAACATCCAGTGTTCACTATGAATACGTACCTAAATTTATCCTTGGTTGGATTCTACCTGGATCCTGATGTTTTTGTTTATTCAGTATGACAGAATAATGATGACACTAGTTGTTCAATAAAGAAATCATTTGTACATTTGAAAACTATTGGTAATTTTTCTGCACACAAAGGACACTTGTAGAAATATGCTCTCTGAGTGTTTCTAGGTCCATGTACAAACAGCAGACATCAAATTCACAAATATGCACTTAACCATAAAGCAGAGGGTTTTTAAATGCAGATTCCATGGTTGACTTCGAGCGAACGCAATTGAAACCGATCTGTACTGCATCAATTGACCGAAATTTTGTCGTGCTGTGTCGAGTAGATTTGGATTCAACTTGTCTCTTGCCCACCGGTCAGCTCAGAGCATGGCAATACGTTGTAAACTACCAATCATATGCTGTTCGGATCGTAAAACTTTGCTTATTATGGGTTTTCTTTCGAAGAGTTGCACCACAGTGGACTTTTTCAAGTTACACACTAACTCATTTAAGTATTTTGTAAAAAAAGCAGTCTTTGCGTGTTTTATGTAGCTGACGAAATAAATACGAAGGAAAAAAGGTGAATTACCAGTTTTTCAGTACGCTAAAAATAGTTGACCTGTAAACAATCACATTCCTTGCAGATTGCTGAGCAGTTCGCAAACTGTCGCAATCCTCCGTGATACTGGATTGGTTACTGCCACTACAATTCATTTGCACAACTCACGTCAAAGTTGAATGCAGTCGGTCCAATCTATTGAATGAACACCCATTCTATGCATGCACGGCAGTAACTGACTGGGTAATTCCACATCCCCAGTCAATAACGAAATCAGCCAATCCGTGTGCCGTATTTTATCGATCAGACAACATGCCAGTGGGTCAAGCAAGCCTTGTCTCTTGCTATTGGTTCTATCGGACCAGTTGAACTAGTTAGCAATTTAGGACGGAATACTAGCCAGTTTGGGAGTGGTATGATCAGAATTGCAATGGAATTCTATGCTGAGAAATGTTTCCTCTGTATTGTTCTCCTCCTTGCCTCGACTGTTTCCTCAGCACGTCCACTGACACCGTATCAAAGAAGTAAGTCTCTTTTGTTTCCAATGTATAAATCGCACTTGTTGGCAAAGATTATAGTAAGGCTATGTCGTGCACTATATATTATTACTGGTGACTACCCTCATTACGATAAACTTGTGTCCACTGTTAACTACAGTAAAATGATTGCAACGTAATGTATTATGCAATGAACTGAGTGTCATTCACGAAAGGAAATTAACTAGAACTCGGAAGAATCTGGTTAGATCTAATGAGGAGAATCGTATATTCCATGGTTATGAAGCAAGCCTGTTAACGAAATAGGCGTTCGTTATCACGCTTGGCTCGTTCTGGTCAACCCATCAGAACGGGAGTTAGACATTTGGTTTTGAGCAACTTCCAGAGTATGTAAACGGGAATGTCGGTTAGTGCTTTTTTACATTATCAAAAATACACTGTTTTTAACGACTTAAACAGTGTGTTAGAATAAGAGTTCAAGTCATATTTAGGATGGACAGATACAATGTAGAAAGCCATACAATTAATAAAAGGCAATCAATTTAAATAAAAGCGGACACATGCGACCAAATGAGGAAGAGCAAACAAACAAATTTTTAAAGTCCTAAATCATGATAACATTCAGAGGGGCTAATTTGTGCCATGAGTAGTGTCAATCTCCTGACCTTGGCAATCCTGCAGTCAAAAGCGAATGACCAAATATAGTGAAGGCGGTCAAGGTAACAATTCGGATGCTGAACAAAACAACATCTGGGTAAAATGGCTGAATACCTGAGTTGCGCACTATTTAGCTCTATTCTTGGAGAGCCCCATCCGGAATGTAATAGTATTTGCCAACGATCTAGACGATAATGATATTCAATGTCTTTCGGTTCGCGTAGGGGCTGTCTTTCATTGCCCAATATTCGGGACTTTTAACGATCAGAAACTTTGAACAGTCATACTCACTTTCAAGTACAATGTGTCGCATTGAATTACACTAAAAACGTGCCGAAGAGTTAATCAGCTCAAGAACTATATCTCTACTTAAAAGTGAGGACGGGGTTAACGACAACCTATGTCCAAATTTCGAACATCGCAGAAAGGCTAGCCTTTTGGTGTGTAACAGCCTACAATTTAGTAGCACGATAAAATCACAAGCCTTGCACTTGCATCTTCAAAAAACAGTAACTATGGTTACAAAACTGGGGTATGGACAATAAGACGTTACAAAATCAACATGATGTATGGTAATGCTGTCCAATCGGGGGATTCAGATTTTTATGAGTTAGTGATCAGTGACAAATTCTCTTGATTCTTAGAAAGTGGGCATCACCTATAGATGGACATAACTTTAAGATTCAGGTAGAATTTTTCCACAAACTTCCAACAGAAGTATTAGGCTTGCCCTCGATTTCCTTAGCGTCTAACCCTGCTTTGGTCAGATGTTGATCTCTGTTCCACATACTTTCAGTTATCGTACGGAAAACTACGTCATTGAATTCACACTCAACAGTACAGAATCGCTGTCCTCCGCAGTACATCGTAAATGTTGCTCAAAAGTCGTGAAACCTATGTTCAGTGGGAAAACTGAAATCAGTTACCTTAACTTGGTCTCACAGGATTATGGATCTGAACTGATATGGTAACCTTTGTGTATGCTAAAATTGTTCACAAGTGATTGTTTCTAATGTGTTGTCAGTGGTGTACTTTACCAGACTACAAGAATTGTTTTAAAATCAGATACAATTTATCAGATAAGAATGTTCTTCAACATTTCTAACCGCTTTCGAGTTTGTTCAGAGGGCAGCTTAGCTGAGCTGCATATTCTGACCTAAAGCCCCCACAGAATGACCAGTCAGGTGACTGGAGGTTCCCCAAAATGTGCATATTACTTAAAGGGGAAATTGCGTTAGTAAAGGAATCAGTGACAGCGTAAAACTTGACACATTAAATTACGGAATACTTCTTTTGCCTCAAAGAAGTTTCAAATGTTAAACTGAGTAACACAAAATAATGGGGACAGGGGTGTTATTTAAGAGGAGTCCCAACTTTGAAAAATCTTAGCTTCTGCTGTACCTGAACCACCAACAGAAAGAACATGCCCAGGCAGGTTTTTTCAAACCATGAACACTGAACTCCATCATCGAGGAAATTGCGCATTGAAATTGTGTTATTAATAATTAGTTTGGCAAGTTTGGTGACATCGAACCCAATGTAAATATGTCAGGCTTCGGATGAATTCGAACCATCGACAGAAACGGCGTGCCCAAACGCGGTAAGCGCTCCGCCAAATGAGCTAAGAAGCCAAACCAAGACTAACGACCAAAGCCGAGTCAGCAAGATCGGATTCAAGTACTGTCAACTGCTTCGATGAAAATGGCAGGTAGCCTAAAGATCACAGGCAACCAATCGAATTATAACACACACTAATGACCCGACCAGCTCGTGTAGACCTCAAATTGAATGACATCAAATAGATAAGATGACGGCACAAATGATATCTCTGCCGGGGTCTACCACCAGGCAACATCCATCGCATCAATAACCCAAATTGGGTAACCAAGAGACACTTATAACTGGTCACATTTGCATGTGGCCAAAACGGCCATAATCTTTACCTAGAATGACACGATTGAACCCACGGCGGTGGTGCTACAGTAATATGTGATTATTTAGGGTGTCTTCAGAGTAGGCGGCTCTCTCACGTACAGTACCGAAGAGTCGGGAGGACGATATAGAAGCTTCAGTGTACTCGTTAATACAACTACTGATTATCAACTTCACAGCATGAGTTTTATTTGTGAAATGATATCCAGTATGAAGACAATTCCGATGGGCTGGCAGTGTTGTACTACGTTAAACAAGATCACTTGCGAATAACGTTTACGATATATAAAGGCTGTCCTGTCAACGCAAATTGGAAACCCTATATGCAGCAGCTATAAATCAGAATGAAGTCACGGATTTTGGTCTCTCCACTGAACCTTGGTTTCATGACTTTTCAGCAGTATTCAGGACAGACTAAATTGTTTGTGTCGGAGGTGACCTACATCTTAATTCATATAGATCTAGAGCTCCATCCTACTCAACTCCCTTCAAAAGGAAGTCGCCAGGTTAGGTAGGCCGAAATATTGTCAACCTTAGCCCGAATTTTATTTGCAGGGCTATGTTGAAGAAGAAGTTTAGGGTTACTTCCGCCAGCATGATTAAGGACATACGTCCGCGACTGAAGTCATTCGAAATCTGCATAAATATTTTCATACGTTGGTTGTACTACATTATTCGTGGTTCTGTTCACAATCGTTGTATTTGACGTGGTCTTTAAAAAATATCACAAAGCAGGACTGAGTAAAGAAGTTTTTTACATATCAGGTCCATAGTGGTTAATCAGATGGCAAATATTATGGTCAGAGAAAATCCTATGTGTACGCATGAAGCATGTCCACAGCTAGCTTTTCAACGGGAAAACGCATGAGAATGGAAAAATGCCAGTCTGATATATGAGGTGAACTATGTGTTAATATCACTTACTGGTAAGTCAAATAGGTCGAAAAGTTCGGTAGATAGAACAGAAATCACGTGTGAAATAGTAGACGCTCGATTGCGGGCGGACACACATGACACAATTTGTTAAAATATTCTCAACGCTCCCCAAAAACGGGTCAAAAGACTATTTAAGTGTACATCCAAGTCGATCAAGAAGTTAGATCAAGCGAATACTGGGGGAGCGGCGTTAACCAGTCTATAACTTCATTTGTATGAACAGGAACTACTGCGGTTTGTATGAGAGAAGCGACCAATTTTGGTAGTCAAACCGAGTTGAATGTGGTGTTGACTTGCCAGCTGGAGACCGCGAGGTTATCTGAGACGACAACCGCAACAGTTTCACACGGTCACATCACCACAACTCTTGGCACCGTTAGTTTTTGTCGTGCGCCTCAAGTCACGGCCACGGAGTTTTTATGCGCAGAACGTCCAGACAACCGTCACGTCTCACTTATTCACAAGTTCCGGTTGAAGAAAGTGTTCTTCCACGAACTGTTATCAATATTACATTGTGAACGACTTATCTGGCAAACCATGTAAGTAGCCATAACATACATGTATTTACTGGGGAGTAACACGTTGTTCCCCCGTCAGTTTGCAATCCGAAACAACTTGCTATGTAACTACTTCACCTGTTTAAATATGGCCAGAGAACCGATCAGGGTAAATGTACCCGTTCGCACTGTCTTCTTGAAGGTCAAAATAGAGTCGGACGATCTTTATTATAGTGTTAATCTAAAGTCATTTAGGATTACAGACCTTCATATTATTTTGCGCCAATAACAGTTCATGGTGAGCTGAGTACTTTTCGTAGCATAACTTCGAGGTTCGTAACCGGATTCCAGTAATTTCTGCAATCGTCAAGGTACGACATTTAACATCGTTGATAGAGACATATATAAAAGAGTTGGTCAACGGGAAAATGACAGCCAAATTAACTTCTTGACCAAGGTTGAGCTAGGAATTCCATATTACTACACACTTCACACAGGCAGTGTTATATATATATCCCCTCTAACAAGATAAGAAGACGAAATATGAAATAGACGTTCAGAGCAATGTGGTCCTGATACGAATCTGAACGCTCTGTTTAGAAGTAAATATTTTTCTTAGTTTTTCAGAATAAAACCTAATGCTCAGAGACGTGAAGATCCTTCTAGGTAATGAAACACTTTTTCACTAGATTGGAAATTAGATCTCCAGTATGTTTGGCCGCTATATCCTGTGGACAATAATTTTGTGTGGTTGCTCATCAATACCATAGTATATACTTTGGAGTAAATGAGTAACAAGTAATACAAATCGTTTAGTCGTTTCTCTCTAAGTGCAGTCAAGAGACCTTTCTAAAATAAAGACTTATTAAATACGCTATGTATTTGTGGAACTGTGTGAGCGTATCAGGCGGAAACCAAGATGGTACGACGAACGTTGCCCACCAAAACTAACAGAATGTTAGCAAACGACATCGGTGTAATCATCGTGCTATTGGCACTGTTCATGTGACAGAACCCTGTCTATCAAAGTATTCTCACTCTTCTCAGGTTTCACTCCAGTTCGTAACATCAGCTGCTCACAATGTCATATGGAAATGAAGAAACTAGACGAATCTACTACCTATGTGGAACATGAGATGACGATGCGCCAGTGTTTGGATGAACCAGCCAAATTTTTCAAACCTTGGTAAGTGCCAAATCAGTATGTGAACCATTTTGTTGAATGCACACAATAGCTCCCACTGAGTGATTCTCCGTCGGGCCACGTGCTATAGACTACTGTACAGAGATTGAGGGCATCAGAGTCAAGTGACCTGTACAGCCAAGGCTCAACAGTCAATATATGTGGGGTGACCCGCGAAAACTCCAGTCAGGCACTGTTATGATATTCGTAATTGCTCGACCTACTTAACTCGCGTCAGAGATGGGAATTATAACTCAACATGAGCTATGCTGTTTTCCTGATTTCCGAATCTTTTCTGTCAAACGGGTGCTGACATTAGTTTGTCCGAATTTTTTCAACAACTCTGAGTTCGAACCCGTCCTAAAACTAGATAATTTCAATGTTCCGTTATCACTGTTTCAGGTCAGCCGGATTACTGTAGTGTGCATGAACTATCGTATGAGGAACAAGTTCATTGTGTGCGGTCAGTTGTTGGTACAGTATGGTCTGGCAGTTAGGAGCACATTTTAAATAATTCCTTCAGTATAAAGAACAGCCATCGTAATATGTACCTGATAGAAAATGGTAGTCACCTCGAGTTAGGAATGTTCACGTGGGTGACAGTTAGTAATATCACAGCTGCAAAGATACACTTGATATTAAGGTTTGATTCTGATATGTGTATCGTTAACTCGAAGACCTTTGAACCTCAGTAAAACAGTGTGGCTTGCAGCGGATCCACAGTCCGGTAGATGAGCAGAAGCGGTCCTTGGAAGTCACGTTGATGGATGGGATGAACCGAGATTCGTCGTTTCTGTAGTCAGCTTCAGACGCACCCTATGTTGTGGGGAGATGTGGTGATAATCTTCAGTTACTTTCGAACGGTTTAACCAGTAACCGGTCTACACGGATTACATAAGGTTCAACCTGCAACTAAGTTTTAGGATCACTCGGTGATTTTGCTTGTCTTTTTTCCCACTAAAAATAACACACCTAGTTATTGAGTCAACACAGTTCAAAATTTCGTAAATTTAACAAAAATGCTTTTAACACTGATGATCAGTAAGCGTCCTTGGTTGACAGGAACTTAGCATCATGCATATCTGGTCACAATTTTGGTGTTCACATGAACTTTCCAGCCAACCGCTTTTAACTGAAGCATTAGACTTCAGGTTCGTTTTTGTTAGAATTCCTCAACAGTGCTTCTCTTTCCGATGATTAGGCTTTGAACTCCTGTTCGCAATCTCACGAAGCAACCGCGTTGATTAGTGTGCCAGTGACTTCTCATGAACCACGGCCAGTGACCACATACATACTCTCAGTAACATTAACTTGCGAGTGGTGGTCATTTTGTCAGATTGCCTCTAGAGCAAACAGTAATTGATCTGTCTCTCCAGCTTCCAGTGTACATTGATAACATTATTTATCAACCAAGAAACCGAAGTTGTCAGTCGCTTGGGGAAGGACTGGTGTAACCCGAGGAGGTGGAACTGCCCGCTGAGTCGGAACAAAATATCTGACCAAAAGCCGTGTTTGTACAGAAGCGACAGTTTGACTCACCTCATCATTATGTAGGGGGTAGACATGAAAATGAAACCGAGGGAAGGATGACAACTGCTGCATCAGAGTGCGTGGGACAGAAAAGTGTCTTTTGGACAACAAGCTGGTAGTTAGCGTATGACATTGCAATATTTACTGCACACAGCGGAATATCAGTTATTGGAAAACCTATTCAGTACTTTTGCTCCAGCTCACGTGATCAGTGTACAGGGTGATTCGTAGTCGGATGGCCGGAATCTCTTCCAGGGTTCTTTTGGTTAGTCATCTAACTACTGCTCTACCAACACTTAGTAGTATCTGGTGAGTAGTAGGGAATTTGGTTTATTTCAAGTTGAACATCACCCACAACCTACTACTCACCAGTAATCAGATAATGCTCAACAAGTCACTGATTTCTGTGATTTCAACTTGGAGAGAAGTCCTAGTCGAGGGGTCATCGATTGGAGTTAACAGACAGTAACTGTGTCTCCTATCGAGGCGATCGGGCAACCTGATCATTACTCACATGCGAGAGTGGTTGAGCGTTAACCTATGATAATTTGGTCGTGCCTAACGTGAGGTCAATGGCGCAGTGGTCAACACGGTTGCCTCATGAACTGAATGTCCGTGGTTCAAGTCCCGGCAGTGGCAATAATATGCACTACTGATGAGTTCTAATGAGAGCGAAACTCGAGTCTAGTGCTTCTGCTGTTCGAAAAGGACCGACTGGAACGTCTATGGGAATGCGACAGCTGCGATCAGTTGTGGGTGATGTTCAGCTTGAAAAAAACTTAGTAGTAACATTGGATATTCAAAATGTTTTACAGTTGGTCCTCTCGTTTCGAAAATATAACTGATAGCCATGCCCTAAAATTCATTCATCAATTTATGAAGTATGGGTGCATTCACAGCAAGCCAGCAGGATAACGTGAAAACCAGAATGGAGAATAAACGACAGTTCCTGATACAACCTGTAAAACAAGGCATATTCACCAGATCACAAGTGTGTATAATGATAGCCAATCTCCGCCCATTATTCGCAAAACAGTGATAGAAGAACCCTCAGAAACTGATTTCTGTCAGTCGCACAAAAAATTGCCTGCTGACTGTTTACCCGGTGCAGGCTTTTTCCAGAGTTACGTGCATGTAGCTTATCAGCAACAGGTGACCGGAAGTAACTCACCAAACCTAGAGTTCATTTCAGAAAGTAAATTAAACCAGTAACGATCGCCAGTTTCAGCAAATGCATAGCAGATACCAGACTAGTTGACCGTAATATCGCACTTGATAATTATTTATTGTTGACTTTTCCAAACCCTGCTCTTCCCCACAAATTATAGCCCATTGGACGGTAATGTGGCTCCCAGGGGCTGTGCGAAGATCGTGACCTACATGATGCAGCCAGTAGCCAAAGGTCTGATGCGTGGTAAGTCAAGTGGAACACTTGGTTATGATGGTAAACATAGGTTACTATTAGTCGTTTGTTGTTAGATTAAAGGTACTAAGTTCATCTTCGCCCCAAATATTTTGTGCACTTGTCACCGTGTGTACTTTGCTACTCATTGCTCATAAGCAATGGATTAAAACTGATCATACTCTAAAATGACCCGTAGTTTTGTCCATTAGAGGAAACTTGAGACCGGTCGCAGTTTTCCTTCACAGTCAAGTGAAACTGTTCACGAAAATGTTGGTAACTGTAGATCGGGTTCGTCTTCCGAGCTGGAGTCCTCGAGACTCACAGAGTCGGTGGTTTGAAACGTTAGGTGAGATGGCGGCTAACCGAGCTCAGTAGCGTGAATGTTGTCGTTGTTTGGCCGAGTTGTTTGTGAAGTGAGTGAACTTAATGACGCGGGTCAGTAAGAAGCGTAAGGAAGCTGTCTTGCTGATGACGCCTAACTTTCACTTAAAGCTCGGTTGTTTGTTTGCAAGGTGTAGGCGCCTCAATATTGTATGCTTGAATATAAACGTAGTTATTTTTAGTAGTCAGGTCCCCATCCCCTTCCATTCTATTTTTATCCTCTCTCCCTACATAGGATTTTTTCCTTCGTGATTGTATGGCAGGCAGGCATCAGTATGAACCACTGATATATTGCTGTCTGTGATGATGATGACGATCATAGTCAACTGCAAACTATTTTCAACCATATCCATTAGGTATTTGATAAGGTTATTCTAATGTGTATCTTTTAATGTGATTATTGCCTGACACTTTTCAAAATGATGTGAGATAACGTGGTTTTTAAAGATCCCACTATTCATCAATCGGGATCAACTGACCAACTAAGACAAACTGCATTCACAACAAAAAGAAACGAAAAACGATTCATGTACCAAGGGAAGTCTGTCAATTTGATTTTAAGCATGTCCAAATATGAAGGTTATTGGAAGATTTGATCTGACTGACTAATCATCCAGATGACAATATTCTTCATCCTCAGAATTGTTGGTTGATCAACTGTTTTTGTTTAGAATTTCAGGCCACTGACAAGTGTGTCTTAATAGATTGAATTTGTGTAAACTATATCATATGATTTATTTTGACACTAACGTCAAAATTTATCGGATATGTTTATAATTAATTAGTAAACGTCGCAACAATTCCACAGTCGCATATAGCAGGAAAATGCTACATTTTCCACACTGATCGAAGATCTTCGGGTAAAACGCTTGGCCACAATAGGTGTTGAAATCCAACAGGAGTCATGTATTACTTGGCGGTCAAGCAAGAATGTTTTCTCTGGGATTAACCAACTGACAGCTAGGTTTGTAAACTGTTATGTTCCTGGCGATGTTCTACCACAGCACATTTCTAGTTTTGTGAGGCAGCCAAACTAGTGAAGCTGCTCATAATGTTACTGTACTGTATTATGTACAGTCACTTTGACTAATTTAGTGGAGACCTGAAATAATCTAATTGAAGAAGTCTTGAAGTTAAACGAAAATGTCGAATAGACAAGCAACCGATGTCAAGTAACGTAACCTGTCGATTGTTACACCTACTTCATTAGTAGAACAACGTGGGTGAGGAAATCAACGTTCATGGAGACGACGAAGAGAATGGTGTATCGTTTAGACGATTTAGGTTAGGTTACTTTTGTCATGAGTCACAAAAATGAGCGTGCACGTAACATCGGTATTACTCTATGTTGTCTGCCGAACCAAGGAAATGGTAAGCCAGACTAGAGTGAAATATACTTTCAAAGAACGCGCGACGTGTTAATCACCAAAACGATATCTTAAGTAGAAAATATGGGGAACGCGTAACCATACAACCTCATTTTCCCAGCAAAACTAGCCCTAACTGATCAGGAACGAGCTCTCCATCCCATACCCTAGTTGACTGCAGTATGTCACTTTAACCATCGTAAACAGCAGTCATTCAGCGGTGCTGTGTGTTCTTTTACCTCATGTTTAATGCTGACTACATAAGCGATTATAGATTTATGGCACCCATTAAGATCACAAGGCTGAATGTGGTGTGTCAATGTGTCCAGCTTACACCCCAAAGAAACGTTATTCTGACGCAGACGTGCGATAAGAAAGCAGTCAACTGAAAAAAGTTTGTGCTTAGATGGCAATAATATTGATTTATTGATCCATCACTCAAAATCTACAAGGATGGAGGTGAGAAGATTGTTAGTCCATACAAGGTTTAAAGTTATACAATAGTAGAGTTCCATTGTCGTGTAAAGGATATCCTAAGTTGTAAACATATGGATTGATTGAAAATGTTATCCTTTTAAGCCGTCAGCGAAACAAAATCTCAAAGTAGTTCTCTTGTGTCAGGTGGACGTTAGAACACTTGAAACTTAGAACACTAGAAATACATAATACAAAACCAGCCGTAGTGAGAAACGGCAACTTTTACAGGTTTGCGGATAAACGTCAGTCTTGCATACGATAAAGGCATTCCGATCAGGTTGTGTTTTTAACTAATTATAGTCACAAACTTTTTCATAAATGGTTCGGATGTCAGTTAAGATGATTACTTTGACTGTCCAATACACAAACAGAATGTCATGTGAGTTAGTGTGAGAGCGATTGTTGGGATTTGATGCATTTAGGGTGACTGGTTCCTCAGCAAATCGTTCAATTCCACACTAGTGACCTGTTAAATAGCTATCTTTCATGATCCTCTGAATAACACAGATTTGAGCTGCGTGCAAAAAGAGTTTACCATCTGGGTATCAGCGATCATCAAAATCTCTTACCTGTTTTTCACTCAGTTGTCAACAGCTCCACTGAAGCGCAATGCCTATATAGTCAAGTTAGCGTTCCCGGGTCACGAGAAGTAAATAGCCAATGAGAAACTGCACACACTGTTAGACGGATAACACCAAGTTTACAAGTGACCATCAGGTCACACACGGTAGAAAATGACCGAATCGCACACTTTAGGATAGAAACAGAAAATGTGACCAGTCAAATCCACTGTATTTGAGATCGACCGGAATCCGTATAAACAGGCATCTCTCCTGTTGGTTAAAGAGCCTGTGTTCGTTCCTTAGAGGTGTTTCAAAACAGTATCAGGGCGCAAATATAACGTCGACGGAAACACATCCCTGTTGAAAATAATATAGGCAACAATTTTTATATCACATTTGATTCAGTTTTCCTGGTCATGTCGGGCCAGGCTACCGCGGTTGCAAAACTTATGACCTTGGGTTGCCAAAATCCCATTTGTAAAACAGTGAACTACACTGACTTCAGACAAGCTCGGCTTGCAAACTTCACTGTTCAAACTATCTAATTGGCCGTGCACGCAAAAGTTGTGAAGGATCATTGTCTAATTTTTTAAATTCGCGTAACATTTTCTAAATTTAGGAGCTTCGAGAAACGCTTAGATGCTATTCATGGAGAGTTATTTAACGATATTGTGAACCCAGAATAAGGATGTCGCAGATTATTTATTCAAAAAATCATTACGTGGGGTGGGTGGGTGCTTCAACAGTACAAGAGACGAGCACATTCATTTGCATACATTGGTCCAAAGACGTCCCGGTTGCCGATGTTCAATTCATGTATGGAAAAAACTATTCCATGCCAAAGTGCACTCCAGTGGCTCTTGTATTTCTCCCCGTTACTTCAATATCCAAACACATGCCCCTTACTCCATTACTTAATAGTAGTGTGAGTAGTACGATGCGATCGCTCGTACTGACTATACTAATAGCCTAAGTTAAGGATGTTAGGAGAGGGATAGTACTTCACACCGCCAAATAGTTCCCACTATATACTTTTTCATTTTAATCCTCTACATTTCAATAACCTATAACTGAAAATAACTCCCAGTTAACCTGGCCTTACAGTATTGTAATGCATTCAATTCTCGGCAGTAGCGTGACTTAGTGATGCGAAGTTCATTAAGAGCTACTACGCCATACTACGTTCACATCACCATCTCTCCTCAGTGATCCTAATCCGGTATAAACGCCACATCCGCTGTATATGAATCAGCAAAACAGGCAAACCAACAGCACTAAACAGGCAGGGTTATTCACAAGAAACGGATCACCTTAAAATGTTAAATAGACAACTATCCGTCTCACCAAAACTTCTGACATACAGTATGAGTGAGCCAGTGAGATGAACGCACACATCAAATCGATATGCTATGATTATTTCATCATAAGTTGAGTGCACCAAGCGAATCTTTCTCAGAGTATCGATTAATAACTCATGAAAATTCGAAGGTTTGGCATATTAACCGGGCACAAAATCACTACTAAATGATAAGCACTAATTCAAATCACTCGCCGTAGAACGCCTTAGTTTTACCTCCCATGTGCCGCCTTCAGACTGATCAATTCATCTTGTGCCTATGATCTGTCATATAATCGTCAATAATTATATTTAAGTGATGAACTACACGGTAGCTCAAAAGTGTTCACTCAACCGCACATAAACAGATCTTTTCGCAAACATCATAAGCACTTGGGTTTTTTCGTTGAAAAGACATTGCTAGAGGTGACTAATGGTACAACGAGTTATGGTCAAATTCTTTGACAGTCAATGCGTCAATAGACAGCAGGTATATGATTTGGTTGACAGCCATGGCAACGGTAAAGACAGGAGTTAAATAAAACAACTATAAATCGTTACCATGCCAGTTACAACATTATTCGAACCTGCTCCGTTTGCGAATATAACTGACAAGCAAATACCCCGTACTGCTCAGGTGAACTGTTGATAAAAGATATTACAGTATCACACGTGTGACTGCAACGATTCAAAGATAGGTGCAGTTATTATAAAAGCTGATCAGTAAGGGGGGTTGAAGTCCACATCACATAGGATGGAACGGATATCACGTGTGTTAAATATTATGCATGCTCCTCTATGACATCCCCAACGCACAACAGTATGCTGAAATACATTGTCCGAATGAAGCAGAACACGAAAAATGTATGATGATATACACTGTCAAGAACAGTATGCATGGGCAAATGGCTGACTTAATAAACTATACTATGCTAAATTTGTAAAACTACTTCTACTGGAACCCCTAGGTGGCGCCACGATTAAGATTCAACTGCGTACTTGCTGAGGGATCAGTTGACCAAAACAATCCCATCAGAGAATAAAGCGAGATTACTAACCGGTCATTCTGAAATCATTCAATACAACTCTGGATAGCGTGATTAATGGAACTAAACAGAAGGAGATGGATAGCCCGCAGAAAATCCCTAACTGTTAGGAGGCGCATCTCCTAACGAAGCAGCAAGGTGAATCACGTCGTATCGATCG
>LUCH01003178.1:28184-41848 GCA_013368495.1 Paragonimus heterotremus | reverse complement strand
CATACCTCCACTGGGCTGGAGATGAACACTGATGTATTGCTGATAGTCGATTTGCTGTGAATGTGGCAAACCGCTTAGTTGTAGAACGGATCAGCTGCAAGACTACTATTGAATCCACCCGAAATATCGGCTTGGACTTCCGTTTAAGTTCTTCCATGACCAGAACCGCTGCTGTTAATTCCAAGCGAGATATCGTGACCGATTTGATTGGAGAGACGCGAGATTTTCCCATCAAGATAGAACACATGACCCGCTTATCATCGCTTTCGACCCCATAGCCCAACTCGGATGCATCTGAAAAACAATGCAGCCTCCTTTCTACAGCAGTAAATGTCATCGGTATGAGGGGGGCGTGGAATTTTCACCTGTTCTAGCAAACGTATATCAATAAGAAAGCTGTGCCATTCACTCATTTCCGCCTCGTCCGCAATTGCATCCCAGTTCATATTTTTCCTTACGAACGACTGTAGCAATATCTTGGCTGGGAGCAGTACAGGGGCAACAAATCCCAGGGGGTCGTAAATAGAGGCTACAAATGACAGTAGGGCTCTCCGCGTCGGCCTTCGTTAGATTAATGGTAATGTAGTCGCCATAGACGTTCCACATCACTCCCAGAGTTGGATGCATATAACAAGGTTGCAGGTCACGATCTACACAATCACCAGAGACCGGTTCGGTCGCCTGAATGGGCAGTGCTTGATTGTCATTACTCATCCACTTCGTCAAATTGAAGCCGCCTTTAGACGTAATCACTTTAAACTGGGAGACTAGACTTCGGGCTTCTTCCACAGAGTCACAGCTAAACAGGCAGTCGTCCTCTTCATAACTGATAAGGTTGAGTGGAGAAACTCCTTAACGCAATCTTCCATAGTTCGGCTGAGAGCGAAACTGGCACAGCTAGGGGAAGATGTAGCCCCGAACGGGTGGACCGTCATGCGAAATAAGGCCGCTTCGAGGTGGGACTGTCCATAAGACCACCACAAGAATCGCAGACAATCCCTGTCGCTTGTCAGGATCTTGACTTGGTGGAACATGGCTTCGATGTCAGTCACCAATGCAATACGTCCCACCCTGAATCTCATCAGATCAGAGAGAAGTCCTAGTCGATGGGTCATCGATTGGAGTTAACAGACAGTAACTGTCTCCATTTCGACACGATCGGGCAACCTGATCACTACTCACAAGCGAAAGTGGTTGAGTGTTCACATGTGATAATCCGGTCGTGCTTGCTAACGTGAGGTCAATGGCGCAGTGGTTAACACGGTTGCCTCACGAACAGCATGTCCGTGGTTCAAGTCGCGGCAATGGCGATGATATGCACTACTGACGAGCTCTAATGAGTGCGAAAATCGAGTCTAGCGCTTCTGCTGTTCGAAAGGGGCCGACTGGAAAGTCTATGGGAATGCAACAGCTGCGATCGATTGTGGGTGATGTTCAACTTCAAATAAAAACATTAATCGATTAACTTCAGACTGAACATCAACCTTCACATCCAGAAAGACTTTCCAGCTAGCCTTTTTCGAAAAGAGCTAGATTCGAGTTTCTTTAACGATAGCGAAACCTGAATCTAATGTTTTCCGAGAGACAGAGGCTGGCCGGAAAGCCTGCCTGAATGCAAAGACCACGATCAATCGAGTTATGCACGACTTAAAATTAACCAAATCCCAGACTAGTCACCTGTAATTACTCGATCGATTTGTGTTAACATTTCTCAGGATTACAAAATCAGTTCAAATCAGCCGTTTTTCTTTTTGTAATCTTCTGCATATCATTCGACCTATGATTATTTTGGCTCCTCTCCTCCTTGAACTCCCAATAGAGGTCAGCACTGTCCGACGCTTCTGTGCATCAGAAGGAGCTGAGCCCGAAGAGATTCGCTGCGAATACATGATCGCGACGGGTGGTCATTCGGAACTGTGTATTTGCGGCCACGACAACTGCAATCAAGCGGATGCATTGCAACGTACACACATCGGGCTGATGATGACCACCTTATTGTCCACAATAATTTATGCGAACTAGTCAGGCAACTCCACCCTTATTTATACCGTTTACACGAACTCTCTTACACTACTCATTTATTTGCAAGTAACCAGTTTCATTTACATTAGATTTTTTGTCCGTGGTTCTGTCTTGTTCGCTGCTTGAAAGTGCGGTAGTGTGAGGAGAAGGAAACAATGCTGAATGGTTACCCAGTTTTACTAAAGCATCATGAAACAGACAATAGACTTAACTGATGATGGCCTTAACAACAGGTGAATCACGTCCATCAAGTCAAAATAACGCCGACGAGTTGCCCAAAACGATCTATTTCAAACGATACACGTCGAACTGGAGATAAATGTTCATACCCCGGGGATGGAGACAGTCCACTTTGAATCGCCAGTTTTCACTTATTATGAGCACAAAGGCACGAATTGGTGATTATGACACCTCATGTTGTTTGTCCTCAAACTGACAGGTTTCGGCTTTAGCCAGACTTATCAGGTACATGTAACCTGAATAAGATTTGCACCAATGACCACTTACTTAACAAGCCAGAACTCTCATTCCACCGAACAACAGTCAGTCCCATGAACGACACCTATGGCCGGACGATTATTGCTGTTAACCGCTCCATCACAGGCGAACCTCATAAGATTAGTGGCCGCACGTTTAAAAGTTTCACATCATAAACTGTAAGATTGTCAGTTATAATCTCGTCTAGGTCTTTCACTGATCAGTAGGATAAAAATCCGTTTGACTGTTACACCACTAGGCGTGTGCCATACGTCACCTAATGTGGCATGCGAGCTAATTAATGTAGGACTGTCCAAACCTAGACAACAGGAGCAAAAGAAATGGTCGAGCCCGAACCCATAACCGTGTGATCGGTAAGTGGTGCCGTTACTAAGAGCCGACTTCTAGGAACCACCACCACACGACAGCCAGTCGACGAAATCCTACTACATAATAATCCGAGAATACATGAAGGACACCGAACAACTATGTGGTCGATAGTATACTAGAAGTGCAGCACAGAATACTCGGTACAAAGTAGGATCGAGCAGAAAAAGCCAAAGACAGCGAGCAATGAGATAGTTTTGTCCACATGCGACCACACAATTAACAGCATTAGCAAGCAAAATCACGAATCGTAGGTAAACATTTTGAAAGGAAAGTGTATCCCCATTTGCAGCACTGACAATGTCGGGGTGCAAACCGGATCGTGGGCCAACCGATAAGTAGAAAAACGTCAGGAGAGAACCAATATGAGTCACAGTAGCCCGTTCGTACGTGTCGAGAAAGCAGTGGATCAGAAGAATGTTGCATGAACCAAATGATGAATGCGTACACGGTCAGGATCCGGAAGAAAGGATGAAACATGTACATCCACCAGAATCCGTCCCATAGAAGTCCAAAGACAGATGCACTATCACGTCAACTGACGCGGAGCAAGTGCCGAAAACAACGTGATCGGTGGTTTACAAAAAATACATGCAACACGCCACCGTTAGTGATAGCATGGGATTGTGTGTAACACCGACGACCGTGAAAAACAATAGTTAACGCCAGATTTGGGGAGGAGACAACCACATCGTGAAAGACTAAACATGTGAGACAGAAATAGGGAACTAAGGCACAAAACAAACAGACAAACGGAGGAGAAAAAAGTGACCATTTGGACTGCAGAAGTCCAGTCCGTAGATAAGGAGGGAAGGCAAGAGAGAAAAAGGGAGGCTAGTGGGGATATCGCCACCACTTGGACAAAAGTAATACCATAACCTATCGAAGCAGGCTACAGACCTCTTTGTGTATGTGACACAGATATTCCACATACGAGACCGTATTTCCACTGTGACGGTCTTCGACGAGGAATCGTTTGAAACAGCCTTCCAGCTTGTCTCCAGGTCGAACCACAATGAGCTAAAATAGTAGGACGGCAGTGAGCGATGAAAACGAAACAGGAACATGAATATAAAAATCGGCAAACCAGAACAGTCTCCTACGGCTTTTATTTACTCCTGGTTCATGTGACGGACTCGAAATTTAGCAAACACTAATACATGAAGATTTACAAAATCTGCGTGGCAAACAGGCTGCTGTTAGACATACAGTTTTCAGCTAAGCTGCCATATCACACTGAACATCACAATATTAAAGATCAGTATTTGCTTGATTTAGATGTATAGGGTTCACACATATTAAAGATGATGGGTAAGGTAGTCAACTATCTTTAACCATCAAACGTTTTTTGTGGGATGAAGTCGACAAGTCAGTCAACTAGCAAACATACACCAGGGCTTTAGGAGTTGGAAGAAGTTCCGCAAATAGTTGGTACCAGTGTCTCCCAATGGAGTGGTGGACTGGGCTGAATCGAGCTAGTAAGATCTTCCAAAAGTTGAAACGCAACAGTTGAGAAAACAACTTACATATACTTCCCCGTAACCAGAAAGACAGGAATATCATGGTCTAGTAAACAGATGTATGATTTCCTACACTCATTCACAGCTCGGGCATTCGAATTTCCACAAGGTGTGGTGCGGATAGTGTCAAACTACATCGAAACAGCTATCATCTACTTCAATGATGGTCACAGACACCAATCACATGCGAGACGACAAACGCTCGGCGTGATGAACAATGGACTGTCAGGATGCTCAGATTTAGGAACAGGCGCGAAGTGACCGTGAATACAGCTTAACAAGTGTAGGTTAACAATTCTGAAACTCGACATTCTTCGAAAATGCAATGTAATGGGGTGGAAAATATTTACAACTACACGAGAGTAGCAGTTTCCAGGCCTACTCGATCTATGCCTATGTGACTAGATGGACATTGATATATTTCCAACCAAATCACCATATCATGAAAATATTGCTGATAACTGAGGTCTCGTTCGGCTTCCACATCAGACCATTTAGACATTTGCCAACAAAATCGTCTGTTAGAAGTCCTGCTCCAGAAATTACCGGTTGAAAATATTAGAACAGTTACTGTCTCCAACTCGAGATGATTGAGCAATCTTAGTGATTGTTGTGAAATATCTAGGTGTTGGTAATTGGTTCAGTTCAATAAGTAGCACGGGAGTGCCGGAGTTCAACTGTCAGTACGGACGAACCACCACTGAGATGAGTTTTGAAAAAAGCAAAACTCACATCAAGTGTTTTATATTCAAAACAAGATTGTCCGAGTTGTGATGGCTTCGATCACCGATGTAAGTGATGTACAATTTGTAAGTGATCAAAATTCTCCATTACACATAAGTGATCATTTAATGAGTCAATGAGACATTCAGAAGTCAGACCAGCACTCGGGCGATTGTTGAGGGGAAAATACTCTGCTTGCGAGAAAAGGAATCGATTATTTGAGTTACATTAAAATAGGATAGAAAACTTTCAACTAGATGATGTACAAGCAGACCGTAGATGGAAAGACAGATGTCGTTACCGACTGTGTTCGAAAACCGTTGTCCACAAAGTGTTGCAGAATAATGTTACTAGCAAATACGCAGTGTGTCTGTTGAGTCAGAAGTATATCTAATGTATGCATGTTAGCCGACTATTTGTTAAAATGCTAACTGAAGAGAATAGCCACATGATCAGTTACCAGCTTGATAACAGGGTGTGAAAACTTCTGATGAACTAATTGCCCGAACCATCACTGATAGTAAAATGGAGATATTTGGATGTGCTCTAATGTTGTGTGCGTCTAACGTTGTATGCTGGTCTTTCCTCTGTTCATTTCGAGTGATAACGATAAATAAACCTGAAAACTAAACCAGACGATTTACGATTTAAAAAAAAACGGAAATGCATACACAATTAAGAAATTACCGAGTGAACACGAGTAGACGAAAAGAAAACAGAACCACAGAGAGAAACACCGCTTACCCGCATGTGACGTGAATGCTCTTCGTGAATTCGGTGAATAATATAGCGCAGATTATGTGAAATATCATTTTCCAATTGAGGCAGATCGTAGATCTGAAATGAACGGAAAAGCAAGATTGGAAAATGTGTGGTTTGAGCATGATCAGCTTGCATCAGATATCATGCCCTGCTGTTTCAGAACCAAGAGGCATTAAGACTTGAAACAAACGCGATATCAACCGATTAGGGATAGACGTAGGTAAATTAAATCAAAAATACAAATCAAAAACATACAAAAGCGTGAGAATAAGAGAAGCGATACATCATTTGTTGCTAGGCCATCGAAGATTTAGATTATTATGAATTCCATGTCAATCACAGTTGATAGCAGACTTAACAGTTTATCTTGTCCACGACGACGGCTGAGACGTCCTAATGTTGTTGGTTCTTGTCAAAGATGTAGCTGTCTAAAGATATGTTCTAGAATGTTATGAAAGTCAGTATAAAAGCCAACAATGGTGTATATTTCAAATATCATGCAAACAACTGTAACTTGAATTCCAATCCGGTCAACCACCAGAAGAAAATCCAAATTAAATAAGTAATTCATAGTTTGCACAACTTGAGACCGACGGTCACACACCATATGAGCTGTCATCTAACAACCCTCAAGGGTGACCAAGCAGCCCAGATTTTGTAGAAGCTAGGTGAATGCCGTATAGGGTATCCCGAGGTTGTGCACGGTAGAACGGCTTCCGGTACAAGACGGTGGGACTAGCCAAAGAATAAATAGTCGCGAAAAAACAAGCAGCAGTCTTATGATACTCTGATGGATTTATAGCTAGCAATCAAGTTTGACTATGAAGCTGCAAACGTGCGCTGATGATACAACTGAATAGTGCAGGCAGCCCCATCTTAGAAGACAGCTTTCTAGTACAACGAACTAACCATCCAGGGTTACTGGAAATCACAGGCAAAGAAGTGGCATCTAGGAGGTAAGCAGCTAACGTACCAGATCCACGTGTTGTGACTGTCGCAAAGTTAGCTAGTTTACGCTGCGGTCCTAGATCGAGATGCCGAAATTAACATCAGAAAACCCGCCACTCACCTGAAAAAAATTAACTATGAAGTAAAACCTGTTACCAATCACTGGACATTTAGATACTGAATTTGTCTGCCGAAATTGATGGATCATGGTCTCACATCCCAATCTCATACATATAGTACATCAGGAAATCCCATGTCTGCAATTAGATACAAATAGACTTGAGACCTACTGATGTACTGTAGACATTTTCACTGATATTACTTGAGTTTTTGAGACATGCGGTTGAGACTGCAACAGTACCAGACGACTTTCTGGAAGCCTTCTAGAAGATCTAATAATTCAAAGTAGAAGACGTGAACCGTCTTCAAATAATCGACCATCGATGTCCGCATTCGATCGCTTGATGACATCAGGCTGAACCAACGGGCGAGCAATGGTAAGATTAGAAAGCCGACATTTTGTGATGAGTGTCACGCGAGTTCAACCTCCCAATCTTTAACTGAATGGTTAGGCCACGTAGTAAACATGTTGACTGGCCATATAGCATACCCAGAAGTTTATGTCAGCGTCGTGAGCGACTGCAGTAAGGTGAGTAGGTAGATCATAACTCCGTTGACAAAACGGTTGGCCACTGTAGGCCGGGTTCGCCTCCCAAGCTGGTACCCTCGAGGCTCACAATGTTTGTGGCTAGAGACGTAGAAGAGGTTGCAGCTAATCGGGCTCAGTGATGTGTGTGTTGTCACCGTTCGGCTGAGGTGTTGGTGAAGTAAGTGAAGTTAATGGCGAGTGACAATGAAAGCTGTTTTGTTGATAACGCTTTAATTTCACTTACAGATCGTTTGTTTGTTTGCAAAGTACCTTAATGTTGAACACTAGAATTTAGACCTTAGAATTTCAGTAGTTTGGTTCCCCACCCTTCCCTTTCTGTTGCATTCCATTTACGGCTAACTCGTCCCCCTATGAGTGTATGGCAGTTAAACTTCGATGTAAACAACATATGCATTGACTTCTTTGTTGTTGCTGTTGACGATGATGATGACGCTGTCCGGACCACACCTATTGCTAAACTGGTCCAAGTGGCACATGGAAGTGGCACTACAAAAAGCAACTCATCAATGGTGAAAGACAAAAAGCGGGGAAACATTGAATCGACTTGAAAATGACAAGTTCACAATCGGAAAAGGAACGCGTTGAAAAACTGAAACACACGGTCACTGACAAACAGCGCGATAAAAATGTCCACAACAGACATACAAACTTACGCGTTCCGGTTCGAAATGTCTGGCGCTAGCTACGTTGAACACTGCTTGAATCCACTCAGCAGGTAGATTAGTGCCGATCCAGAGAAATAGGTTAGTGCCGTTTTCCAACAAGTATGCTCCATCAGGTTGAAGCCATTCGTATGAACAGCGAATCGCGGCCGGTGGATAGACTAATTGGCCTTCAAAATTCGGAGCCAAATTGTGCTGTAGAAATAGGAAAGAACTGCGATTAAACAAAACACAGTAGGGTTTAATCCTACAAATCACACAATGTTGACCACCGTACACAATACAGTCACATGTACACAACAGAAGCAGTTCACGGTTATGTAAACACAGATTAAAAAAGGCCGGTAATCGGGACAGCTGGTATTGAAATTTTTCAGTTAAACAACGCGTCCGTTTATTCCACTCTTTAGAATGTGGGAACAATACTATGCAATAGACAATACCTGGACAGCCCAGACTCTTCAGTGTGATGTATGTTATTATGTGACCCAGTTCGAGTTATTCCGGGACTAGATGTTGTCAAGCTGCTCCGACCAAGTGGGTAGCCCTTGTGGTGCTCTCATGGAGTTACACACTTGTGCGTGTACGTAAACTAAGAATCTTTCGTAAACGTCATAATGAAGCTGACTGGACATGTGACCAACTATAGTTTCGAACATCCGGATATCGGAAGGCAAAGCAATAGTCAGCATGGCAGACGAGCCGACAACCAGGTTCTCATATCAAGAGGCCAGCAAAGATGAAAACATGTGGTGCTTTCAGGGAAGCCCCCACATCAATAATTATAAACTAAAATTGGATGAGCAGCCAAAATAAGCTATCTGTGGTGTCCAAAAACCACATTCGTCAGATTTTTGTAATTAAACTGGTGATTGTCATTTTAATTCCCAAACCTGTTAGGGAGTCCATTTTTTCCGTCCAAACCACCTCCGTGCTCGAGAAAAACAAGTAATCCAATCAGAATAAGCGGAATTGTCCAGAATGATCGAGAGGTAACCCTGGTTAGTTTTTTTTACTGTCCGACCTTTATTCCGCTATCCTCAATGGCGGCTTAGTGATCCTAATTATTTTTCGGCAACTGTCCTTCTATTTTCTGAATCGAGAATGTTTTTAGGTCACTATGCACCATACGAATACGTTATATTTTTCGCCTTTGTGCACACGTTTCGGGGCGGAACACAACTGTTTTTTGCACGCGTCTATTGACTTGTCTTGGGAACAAATACGGAGACGATTGTCGGGTTTTTTGGGACCGAGATTTTTCATGTGAACTATGAACCGGGAAAAGAATCCGCTATTTGTAGAGCGCACCACTATATCGAGGATGAACCAGCGTATCCTTTCAAGGGTTTACAACAAAACACCCCAACTTCTCGCCCCTTATTTTTTGTACTACGGAACACTCGGACCCCGAACCCATAATATTGTGTTCGTGAGGCATTGGCAATGTGATTCACGATATGAAAACAGAACGTACGAAGTACTACTCAGGAGGACATCACGAACATGAGTTATAGAGTTGTACTTCTCAATGAAACAGAATTCACTCACTAGCCCGATTAACTCGTCACTACATGCCGGTCAGGTGTCTCATCCGAATGTACCACATCCGGACATACGAACAAGCACATCACCACCAAGTTAGACCATCATCTGTACAGTTTCCAGGACTATAAATGTTCCATAGGACCCTATTACAGAATTATATACAAGTTGAATGAACCCCTTGTAACTGTATATGCTCGACAGGAATGACCGAAAACAGCTGTTAGAAGCTTTTTTTACGAAAGAGGACGTCATCGGCAACTTTACACTGAACGGCAATGCATCATGTTGGACGTCTTTTACTAAAACGATCACGAGAAGATGGTCGGTTCTTCCGCTTCCAACAGGTTAAGCGAGATCCACTAAAGTTTCACACTGAAACAGACAGAACCAGATACATTCAAAACACAGTTAACTTTTAGTAATGATGTAACCCCACTTTAAGAGCGTCATTCTCGTGGTGTACAAATCAGTAAGACACACACACAAACCAACTCCTCCAATAAAGCCAGTAAACCGAATCGGTAGCATACCTTAACACACGACGTAGAAGATTTCCCGTCACGTTAACACCGTCCCACGTATATCGCGAATGCGTTCGCTAGCTGACTGTACACGCAGTGACTTTAAGAAGGGATTACCACACCAAACTATGGGGTGAATCGAATGAATGTTCACTACTGAGCGCTGATTCCTGGCTTGGATGAGAAATCAAGAGGTCTGATTAATCATCCGAACAGACAACGAACTGCGTGTAAAGGATATTCAGTTGCCTCACTCAAAATCTGGCACATTCGTTTTTGTGTCAAAACATGCGCGGTCAACTACCTACCCAGTTGATGTAGTGTGTGTAACTGACTAAATATCTCCCACTAAGTCCATTCGATTGAGAAATTATGTGGCAGCTATCAGCTGTCGCGGAGTGCGTTGGGGATATAACATGTTCCGACAAGGTGACAGTGCTTAACATCAGATAAGGATAACATCCGAGGAAGGTGGACGTAGAATTTGATTTGCAACAAACAAATCATCCTCGGCAACAAGGAAGAAAGACGGTACCTGTGGGAAACGTCTTGAAAATGTTACCACGACCGCCACCTCTGACAACGTCATTCCGCATTGGTTTGAATATGTTCGAGTTACAAGTAGCAGGTGCGCTAAGTTGTTGTTGTGTTAATCATCCTACTAGAGGTAGTTAGCTGGAACCAATCAACGAGCAGGGGTATCATTAAAGTTCGACGCTGCCAGAAATCCGATGAATGTGACGATTGGTACATCATTATCACTCAGATGCTGCAGATCTTCGAATAGCATATATTCTGCATTACAGGTCACATTCCGATTGGAACTGACATTTGTGTCTTCAACTGCCACCTATTTTCAGACCTAACGATCACGTTCTGCGCAAAATATTTACATTCAAATCCTAGACAATATGACATCCGCAAATGCCAGATCCAAGATGAACAGTTGTAGAATAGGTAGTTTGCAGCAACTAAACTGTAGAACGTGTGTAGCGAGAGGTGGCGGGGGGTTCAAATGGGCGAGTTTGAGTCTAGTTAATTCGGGAAAACTCGAACAAGCAACAGAAAATGCACCAGGAAAAGTTCCCATCCACGCTTACCACTGGATAGATCCGAGGGTAAAGATAGGCGGCAGACTGTTTCACGTCCATACCGTTTACGAGAAACATGAGCCATGCGCGTTCGTCGATTGAGATATTGTCGGCTAAGGAAGGGACACAGGGTATACAAAAATGGAAATAATAGATGAAAAATGTGAAGGCGGATTAATAAACGAACACACACAATCGTCTTCGAATGCTCAATGACAAATGGATTATCTAGACTTCATCGGAATATCACAAAAAGGAAGTGTGAAAAACAGGGTGAGTGAGTAGGGCCGCGAAGTGTGCACGTAAACTGTAAGATGACGAGTTGGTGCTACAATCCACTTGGTCACTGATACATTGAGTTCTTTTCTTAATTCTACTAGAAAGATTTAAATACTTCCATTCTACACTCGCGATTTTTAATGAATACAGTCAACCCTTGTGCGACGAAGAGTGTCACAAGTCTTATTTTAAAACAAAACAAAAAAAACGACGTACTGAGTATGAATTGAACATCACGCACAACTGACTGCATGTGTCGAAATCCCATAGACATTCCCGTCAGTCCTTTTCGGATAGAAGCACTGGACTCGATTTTCGTTCTTGTTAGAGCTTGCCACGACGTGTCTTAGAATTCCGGTCACGCTTTCATGAGACGATCGGGCAATCCGAGCATTAGTCAAGAACGAATGTTGTCTCAAGAAAGCGTGTCCGTGGTTCTAGTCCCAGCAGTGGCGATGATATGCACTACTGACGAGCTCTAACAAGAACGAAACTAGAGTCTAGTGCTTCTGCTATTCGAAAGGGACCGACTGGAAAGTCTATGGGAATTCCATAATTGCGATCAATTGCGGGTGTTGTTCAGTTTATATGGAAACCGACATACGAATACTACTCATCAGTGATCGGATATTTAGTAAAATAAAACCCACTGAAGAGTTAGAGCTATGGGGTTTTCAGTTTTGCATCACTGTTATGTGACTTGCAAAGTCACGTGTAGATTGCACACTGTCAAACCGCCCAAAACCAGGTAGACAGAGTGGAGGTAATGAAGCTTGAAAACATTCATTCAGAGCTCAAGGTGAACCTCACACAAAATATCTCGCCTTCTGTGCAATAACACAGAAAGATCGTGTGATGGTATGCGTCCTACTCTTCTAGCATGCTCAAACCAAAGGTTCACTTCGGAAACCTATTCGGGGAACTTGATTAAGGAAGCTGACTCGTATAGTAGCAGGAGATAACACATTTATTGATCTGTTGTGAGCCGGTGCTACACTCAAAGTGTACGTAACGTTAGTTCATTCAGAATGAGAGTGATACTTTAAGTCAATGAATTAAATGACTTGTTACTGCACAACATGTGCATCAATTAAGACGTATGAACAGTGTTTAGATCAGTACAAATCAACGGTGCAAGAGTTCGACAAATACCGTAGACATACGTGTACGTGTGTATGTTGGTTGCCTTAAATGTGTCAGTACATGATTTGTAGATGAAAACAAATGAAGTAAAAGGTCTGTACCCAAGTACAATACTGTTCTGTATCACCCGATTGCCAGCGCATCTGTTTATGTGTCTTAACGACAGTGCAGAGAGATCCAGGATCTGCAACACAATCCCGATTGAGGCAGCGACGTTTCACAGAGAACATAACCAAAAGAAACTTTGCAAAAAGACAGTTATCGGAATTCCACCGAAGAGAGCTTGTAATTAACGAGATCAAAGAGTGGCCCTTGTGTCACTTAGATTGAAACCCACCAGTAAACATATCAAAAAACAAGACTTCACAATCGTTCTTTTTCGGTAAGTGAAATCTGCCTACTGTCCTACGTAATCAGGTAGCTACCGACTAGATTGGCTACCAATGAGCTATAACACGAACGAAATTCGGATGCGATGTTCCTACTTGAAGTAGGCCGGCATAGAAGTATAGTTGTAGAAGAACCAGTAGGTAATTTGAAGCAACAGGCCCGTTTTACTTTCAAGGTCAAGTGAATATGGTTAACGAAAGATGACAATGCAACAAACTGACCATAACGGTCAAAGTAGAAGGGACGATAACGGGAAGCACATAGAGTACTACAATTCTGTTAGATCCATATGGGCATGCAAACAACAAAAAACGCTCGACATGTGAAAAATTTGTATACGTCCAGAGTTAACAAACTGTCTTACTTAAAGAAAGTCCCACGGTAACTAACTCTAATTGTCAACCACATCGTTGCAGATTCGAGGCCCCGCTAACTAGAGTGCTTTCGTCCATCTTGAGGCAATATTTGGTTCATATATATATATATATATATATATATATATATATATATATAATATTAGA